>CM008280.1:19814409-19959530 GCA_002319775.1 Fagopyrum tataricum | reverse complement strand
ACCATACATTGGCACAGGGTCGGGAAATGTCTCTATGGTCTTAATTGGAAAGGTTCTTAGTTTACGTCATTTCAATGCTTATGCCTTGAAGGCAACCATGAAGGGGGCATAGAGATTGAGAAAGGGGTTCAATTCCAGAGAGATACAAAACAATCTTTACATCTTTCAATTCGAATCTACGAAGGATAAAGATAAGGTTCTTTTTGGAGGTGCATGGTCCTTCGACAAAGCTTTGTTTTCACTAAAGGATCCTGGGGTCGAACAACCATGAAAAGTAGTGTTCACGCACATTCCATTATGGGTGTGAGTTCTGGATCTCCCAATTGGCTTTGCAACATCTCGATTGACAAAGGATTTAGGGGATGCGCTTGGTGGCCTTATAGAGGAAGATGAAGAAAGCTATGCCCCCACAAGTCTCTTTATGCGCATTCGTGTCTCGCTTGATATCACTAAATCATTATGACGAGGCTTTTTAATATCAACAAATGGATTTACATGTTGGCTACCTTTGCAGTTTGAGAGAATGCCAAATTTCTACTATGTATGAGGTAGACTAGGCCATGTTGATAGCGAATGCGATGATAAAAAGGCAAAGGAGTACAAAAACGTATATGATGATAGCTTAAGAGCTGCTAAACTCCTCCCACAAAGAGAGAAACAAGACTTGCCGACAAAAGGGACAAAGGATAAAAGCCAGTGAAAGTGAGTCAGAGAAAAGCACCCAAGGAACATCCCATTTCAAAGGGAGATTTGGTAGGGCTCTTCACGATGTTTTGGATAAACAGAAGGGGGAAAGTGCTCGGCTTCCTGGAGTAATTGAGGCTGGTCTGATAGCAGATATATTGGTAGTTAATTTAAAGACTACAACTAAGGAAAACGAAGTTGAGGCTCTTGCAAAGGAAGAAAAGGAAGGCTACATGGGGAACGAGGGAGAAGTAAGTGTGCATGGGCCAATTGCTACTATTTTTTATGGTCAAGAGGGAAATTTTAAAAAAATGGAAAAGGCTTGCACGAGTTCCTATGTAGAGTGAGGATAGAGTTATGATTATAGATAAGACTTGAACAAAATGTGGATTGAACGATGGTAACACTACATCAGATTTGATTTCGGAAAGTGAGGATAAACGTTACATCTCTGCATCCGAAGCGATTGGATCGGCGGGAGAGATAGGAAGTCTCTCTTGCCGGGAACAATGAATATCCTAAGCTTTAATTGCCAGGGATTAGGCAAAGGCCTGACAATTACGAAACTAGTGAAACTAGTTAGAGAGAAGGAGCCTGAGTTGGTCTTCTTTTGCAAAACCAAGAGCAAGAAAAAACAAATGGAGAGTATTAGAAGAAGGTTTGAATTTGAAGGGTGGTTTACGGTGGAGATTGTTAAGACGTCAGGAGCGCTTTGTTTTCTTTGGAAGGAGGGGATTGATGTGGCCATTCAGTCCTATACCCAACATCACATTGATGTTCGGGTAGGGGAGTGAAGATTTATGGGTTTCTATGGATGACCGGGGTGTAATGAGAAAATTTTTATGTTTGATCTTATTAAGCGAATCAAGGAAGATGTAACGGAACCATGGGTCTTAATGAAATATTTTAATCATATTCTTTCTTCAGAGGATAAGGTTGGAGGAGCGGCTCCGGATTTTAGGTTTATGGAACTCTTTCGGCAGACTTTGCAAATTTGTCAACTTTCTAAAATGGGTTACATCGGTCCAAGATTGACATAGGATAATGGGCGAACAAATACCGATTCTTCTGAGAATAAATTGGCAGGGAAATCTGGATGATTGTCGACAAGGTGTGAGACCCTTCCGTTTCGAGGCTCTTTGGACTCACGATGAGATACACACTAATACTGTTAAGAATGCATGGTTGAACCCGGGCACTCGTGGATCTGATCAGGATGTCATTGGAAAGATCAACCGATGATGTGGGGATCTTAGCGATTGAAGCATCAATACATTTGGAAATATAGAGGTTAAGTTAAGACGAGTTCGGAGGAAATTGACATGCATTCAGGATAGTCCGAATTGGGTGACACTTATTGGGGAGCGTGTCAATTGGAGGAACGAGAGTGTAATCTTATGTGAAAGGAAGAAGCGATGTTATTTCAACGGGCTAGGGAAAATGAATTCAAATGTGGGGATAGGAACACGGAATTCTTTCATAGGAAACCAAATGGAGGAAAGAAACGAAACAAAATTGCAAAGTTGGTTGATGAATATGGAGTTGAGTGGAGAAGCTCTTCGGGGAAAGCGAATGTAGCCATTCATTATTTCAAGCAGGCCTCAAATTAGTAAGCTGGGTAAACTGGCAAGCAGGCCTCTGTAGTGGTTGGATATTATTTTGAAGCTTGAGACGCCAATGGAGCTACAACTTTGGTATGTTATTTTATGTGAGATCTGGGATGCAAGGAATAGACATATCTTCCAAGGGATCGAATGGGAAGGCTATATGATCGTTGAGACAACTCAAAAGTCGGTGGACGAGTACAACAATGAGTTTAGCAGGAATTTACCTTCGGTGATTCAGGCGACTGAACGAAGATCAAAATGGATGCCCCCTCCTGGTGGTTTTATTAAGTACAATTGTGATGCCTCTGTTTATAGTTCAGGATGTGCTTGTGTGGGAGTCATTGCACGTAACAATATCGGGGCTGTTTTGCTGGCATATGCGAGGGTATTTCACGGCACAAGGTCAGTCAAACAGGCGGAAACTGAGGCCATTTTATGGGCTCTTGAGTTGGCACGGGAGATGGGGTAGAGGCGGATAATCTGCGAGTCCGACTCGTTTATAGTTGTGAAGAAAATCTCGAATGACCTCAATTATCGTGGTCTGTTGGGGCTTTCTCTTCGGATGGTACGTGAGTCGGCAATGAGGCTCGAGGAGTGCAAATGGTCTTTCACCCGTCGAACTGGTAATTTTGCGTCACATTGGCTTGCTCGGCTTTTCCTTTCTGTACCAACCCATTTTCATGGGCATTCTTTATTTCCTACTGAAGTCGCAGCCATTGTAGTGTCATATGATCTTGATGATTAATGAATGTTTTTATAAAAAAAACAAACATCATATGAAAGATTGTTATAAAGGGAAAAATGATGAAAAGGCTAAAAATGAGAATCATGTGTTTGCTGTTTTTGAATCCCTAAAGGAATATCCTCTTGAGTTGCTTATTGTTGCTGATAATACTGAAAATTCTTTATGGATTTTAGATTTTGGATGCACCATGCATGTCACTCCAAGTAAAGAGTGTTTAATGAAATAAAAGTTTGTAATGGTGGGGATGTTATGTTGGAAGATCATTCATCTTTAGCTATTTAAAAGGCATAGAAAACATTCCTCTAAAATTGCATGATGTGGTAGGTAGAATTCTCTAAGATGTCAGGTGGGTACCTGGTCGTAGAAGAAACTTATTGTTTGAAAGTGTTTTTGATGATATTAACTGTCACATTAATACTCACCAAAGTGTTAAAAATGTTATCAGAGATAGTAAAATTTTAATTTTATTTTAAAATACTAAAAAGGATGGTTTATATCATGTGCATGCTACTACCGAATGCAATGTTCTTCCTTCTATGACTATAAGTTCTGTTGAAACTAAGTTGTGGCATGAGAGACTAGGTCATATAGGTACAAATGGCTTAAATGAATTACATAAAAAGGGTATTTTAAAGAATAAACCTTCTGACATGGATAAGCGTGATGATTGCATCATAGAAAAACATACTAGGTTCAATTTAAAGCACTCTTTCTATGTTGCTAAACATATCTTAGAATATATTCAATATGATTTGTGGGGCCCTGCTCAAATTGAAACAATTGGTAAGAAAAGATACTTCATTTCTTTCATTGATCATTTTACAAGAAAAATTTGAAAATATATGTTCCCTTAAAGCTTTAGACAAGGCCATTGGTGGTGAAAACTCTAATACAACACACTTCTATGTTCCTACCATAAGAATGGAGGACAAAGAAGAGAGTATAATATTGGTCTTTCTCCACAATTCCTAATGTCAGACCAAGTGATGATGATGGGTCTCAGGCGAGTGGAACTGACAATAGCAATGGACATGAGCCACAAATACAACAATCAGGTGAGGAAGGTAAAATTTTCTAGTTTTGATGTGCTTAATGTAACACCCCAAATCTGTAGGACTCGAGGTGCTACTGGGCTAGGATCTCACAATGGATCCTGACCCTAGCTTGACAACAATTTCACTGAATCTTACAACAAGACACCGATAGATTAAATACTAAACGTAAAACTGATATATAAATCCCAAAAGGTAATACATAAGTACCGCTGAGTACAAAAGATACATATAACCGTACATCAAATATCCCATATCCCACGATAATAATCCCAGTGTATGGAGCCCTCAGCGGATCACCCTCTTTGGATCACCCTGCAGTTCTCCTAACTTGTAAAGATCTACAACACGGTATGAAACCGTTAGCTAACCATACACATATAAAGAATGAGCATAAGCACAATCACATATCAAAATACTAAGCACTTCAACATGATATCACACATTTACCCGGTTCATTATCTTTATATAAGTGGTCCAACACACAAATCGTATAGATATAAATATCAATATAAACATATGTGACACGAGGAGTATAACCCTCGCCTCTCGGGGAGGTTGCCAGCTAGAGTGGTGATCTGGTCACACTTCCCGTGTACCCTATGGGAGTGGAGCAAGTGCCCGTCCCACTTCCATATCTGGCCTGTCCGCAGAGAACCTCCCTGTCTCCACGTGGGAGGACAGGGCAAAGCTGTCACAACCCTACAATGGGCAGTCACTATACCATAGGTCGGTAAACATAATAGCACATACTATCAAGCATAAACATACACCACTCATGCAACATCCAATATAGAGATGGCAACTAAGTAAGTCCTATGGACTTACCTCAACCTCGGGAGTCTCAACTCAAACTCACACAACTCCGCTCTGGAGGTCAACATCGCCTAAGCAAGGTATAACACATATATCACACTCATATGCATAACAGGGTCACACCTAGACCCAAGGGATCCATAAGGATCATATTCCAACTCGTAAACCTCAAAGCCATAACCGGCATAAACGATACCGTACTCAACCTCATTCTAACCTTATACTCGTACCTAGCATGCTACTAACGCTCATACTAGGAAAGAAAATGATCTACCTAACTCTAGGTAGAACCGGAACAAGACGCACCTGCGTGAAGGAGAGACGCAGGGGCGGAACACATGTGACTGCAGGCGCGGCGGAACGTAGCCGCGGGAGCGGTGACAAGGAACGCTGACAAACGCAGGCACACCGCTAGCACGACGCAGGCGCTACGACATGGTAGCCACGGGGGCGGTGACTCTCGGCCGCGGGGGCGGCGACAACACACGGAACGATTATGCGATTTCTCCTCAGCTCTTCACGTGATCACACACATCTTCTCTCATCCAGGTTCAAGCACATACATATACATACACATACAAACATCAATACACACCTATACATGTATCTAAACCTAAGCTAAGAGATTGAATCCAAGGAAAGAAAGAAGAAGGAGCAAGATTGCTTACCACTCTTGTGGTCTTATCTGCAAAGAAGAGCTCACACACCTCCAGGCTGGCTTCCAAGCTCAACATGCACACAACCAACAACAACAGCCACTACCCACACAAAACTCAAGCCAAACTCTTTCAAAACCAAGATCAAGGTCAAAGGGAAGCAAGGGAAGCTAGGGACGTGGGAAGCTGGAAGGAAAGTGAAGAACAAGACCTTGATCAGCCAAGGCAAAGATTAAGAAAGGTAAAGAGTAAAGCACGGGTCAAAGAGTCAAAGAAGACGGCTGCAGCCGCCGGAACCCGCAGGGACGGCAGCCAGGACCGTAGGGGCGGAAACACGGATGAGCCGCAGGGGCGGCCTCCCTCACACGCAGGGGCGGCTAAGGCCAAAAGTGGCTCCAAAGGCTAAGGCTCTTACACCTCACCCCCCCTAAAAACAAGTTTCGTCCCGAAACTTGTACAAACTCCGAAAGCACTCAAACACAAAACCGGGATACACTCTCTCTATCGGAGGTATCATATCTCGTACATAAGGTATCAACCCATATGACACTATACCTCAAAAGATCACACTACTATCTAGGGCATAGAGGGATATCTCTAGCCAAACTATCATCGGGGCATGGAGAAGACATCTCCATCCAAACTATGTCCATCAAAATAGCATGGAGGTAGGAACCATCTCCAGCTATCCCTAACAGTTGTATCACAATAGCATGGAGGTAAGAACCATCTCCAGTTATACCTAACAGTCGTATCACAATAGCATGGAGGTAAGAACCATCTCCATCTATACGTAACAGTCGTACTAGCACAACAGGATCTAGTAAGATCATAAACACATCATAGCTAGCACGAAAAATAAACATAGCATAGCATATAAGCACATAAGCACATATGCACGAAATCATATCGCTTCTCAGGCTAGTCCTAAGACTTACTCCTGGATCCTATATGTATATCTATCCCCGCTTATAACTCTAGATAGTTCCTCTGGATACTATTCTCAGTCTCTCCCGAAGCCTCATCAGGTTCTCGTCTCAACCACTGTATTCTCAACACAGGAATGTTCTATAAACACAAACATCTCATGCCTCTTCCTAGGACGATAATAGAATGATTGATACAAATGTGGTCCGGCTCAATCACCAAATCATCATAACTCACAGTGTGTCTCGGAGCTGGTATGTAGTCCCTCAGCTGAGACACATGAAACCCAGGGTAAATCCTCGAAGCATCTAACACCTCGTGTCAAAGCATCTAACACCTCGTGTCAAAGCATCTAACACCTCGTGTCGGAGACACTCTCAGCCATACTAGGCTCCAATTCTGAATTCTAGAGGTCTACGCCTCCTATCTGTATACGACCTCTAACGGCTCTGCACAGTCAGCAATCATTCTTTAACCAGGGCTACTCGAATCCCATCATCCTGAACCTGATCAGGTATCAAATCACTGTCACTACTCTGCTCATTTCAGCCTAACGGTGTCCGATATCTCTGCCCATACAATGCCTCATAAGGGCCATCCCAATAGATGTATACTAAAACATAAACTCGCAGCATATTCTTTAGCGTCTGGATGGTCCTCTCTGACTGACCATCTGTCTGAGGATGGAACGCAGTAATAAAATATAAACTCGTCTCTANCTTCTGTAAAAATCTCTGTCTCAGTGCTCAGCGTACACAGACGCGACCACGGCGTCTTCAAACTCCCTCTGCTCCAGCAGGAACTGTGGTGTCTCATCCCGAGACATCCTATCTCGTACCCTCATCAAGATCTGGCAGGTCTCCTGCTTCTGTTGGATCTCTCTCAACAGATCAGGTAGAACCTCTAAAGTACTCAGCCGGCATCCTCATCCGGAAACCGAAAGTCCAACTCTAATCAGACCAAATCCCTCTATCTCCTCTGGCTGTGCCCAAACAGGAGCAGAAGTCAGACGTCTCTTCAGCTCCTTAAAACTCTGCATACACTGATCAGACCACACCAATCTGGTTGTCTTCCTCAGCAAACTCGTCAGTGGACGGCAATCACAGAAAAGCCCTCCACAAAGCGTCTGTAATAACCGGCTAGGCCAAGGAAGCTACGTACTTCCTTGACGTTCGTCGGTGTGTAGTCCATGCTGCTACTGCCTCAATCTTGCCGAGTCCACTTTAATTCCTTCAGCTGATACCACATGACCCAGGAATGCTACCTCTGGCGTCCCAAAGCTCGCACTTAGAAAACTTAGCATAAAGTTCTCTATTCCGTAAAACCTGTAACACAGTCCTCAGTTGTCTTGCATGTTCCTCTCTCTCACCCTCAGCTGGTGATATCCTGAGCGCAAGTCCATCCTGCAAAATACTGTCGCTCCGTGAAGCTGATCCAACAAGTCATCCATACACGGCAATGGATACTTGTTCTTAATGGTCACCTTGTTCAGCTCTTTGTAATCACTACACAGTCTCAACGATCCGTCCTTCTTCCGTACTAAGAGGACAAATGCTCCCCATGGAGATACACTATGGTGAATAAAACCCTTCTCGGCCAACTCCTCAAGTTGCTTCTTCAGCTCCAACATCGCAACAGGCGCCATCCGATATGGGCCTTTGAGATCTGCCTCGTACCAGGCTCTAACTTGATACCAAAGTCCACACTCCTCTGAGGCGGCAAACTGGACAGCTCAGCAAAGACATCTGCAAACTCACAGACCACTGGAATATCCTCTAATGTTGGACTCTTCCCCTCCTTCATGGAATAACACCAGAAGGCTTCACATCTCTGAGCAAACAGTCTAGCTACTCGTATCGCACTGATAACCATACCAGATTTTCCAAGGTCCCATCCTCGGAAAACCTCTATCTGTCCTAACTCGGTAGAGAGGGTAACAGTCCTCCGACCTATATCTAAGACTACAGAAAGTCTATCCATCCAATCCATCCCTAGGATGACTTCTTCATGCTCTAATGGCATGACGGAGAAGTCAACTAGTAAAACACGGGTCCCTACAGAAATGGGACAATCACGAATCTCATGGGTACCTCTGACCCTACTACCATCGGGTAACCCGATATGGAAGGGTGTCCCCTCAGTCAAACCAAAACCAAAACCAAACACTCCCCATAGGCATCAGATATAAAAGAGTGCGTAGCACCCATATCAAATAAAACTCTGACAGGTAAACCATGAATCAGAATGGTATTTGTAACAGTCGGTGTAGTTGGCTCTTCTGCACTTCTCAGCTCAAAAGACTCTATCTTGAGCTCCTCTAGTATCCGTGGCATTCCCGCCACAGCCTCCGCCTCTACGCAACCCAGGAGCAGATCCCTGAGTAGTAAAACGATCTAGGACTCTCTGTTGTCCCTGTATCTGCTGTTGCTGAGGTGGTCTCTGCCCACCTCCCGCTGCATTGGCAGGGAAAAACCCTGCCGAGATGAAGATCCACCCTGTCTGCAAAAGACAGCTCTGTGTCCTCGTCCACCACATATGTAACAAATCACTGTCTGCCTCGTACACTCTGATCGTATATGTCCATACCCCTCACAGTTGTAGCATTGTCGTCCCTTATCTATAATTGGTGCAGATAAGGAATGACTCTAGTGACTCTGATCTCGCCCTGCACTAGCAGCTCCAGTAGTACCACTGGCCTGCCCAGTACGCTGCCTCTTCTCAGACCCTCCGGTCCGAGAAGCTCTTCCCTGACTAGCCCGCTCTCGCTCATAATCGGCGGCTCTGTCCTGATAGTCCATCAAAGATTCACAGTGAAACCCGTTCATGTAGGCTCTAGTAGCATCCCTCAGTCGTCAGGAAAACAGATATACGTGCTGATCAGCAGAAGGTGCAGCTGGTCCCAGCAAAGCCAGCTTCTCCTGAAACCTCCTGATGACCTCGGAGACTGGTACATCCTCGAAGCCAGCCTCCATAAAATCACGTAGTTTCTCCCTCCTCAATGAGGCAGGGCAGAAACGCTCTCTGATCATCGTCTTCATCTGCTCATAACTAGTAACTTGTACTCGTACAGATCTCCACCAGTGTTGTGCTAACTCTCGGAACAGACTCTATACCAACTCTACCTTTCTGTCAGCTGGACATCGAATAGACTCCAGAGCAGAGTCTACGTGTCCGATCCACAACTCTACGTCTAAACCCACCTTCCCAAAGAAAGGGGGTACTCCCATCTGATGAAATGCCTTCAACCAACTGTCTGGTCGAGGCCCTCGATGCTCCTCTATAACTTTAGCAATCTCAGCAGCAAGTGCCGGTACCGCTGACACCTGAGTAATTGTATGGGATCTCTCAGCTGACCCCTCATGTACTGGCAGATCCGGAATAGGTCTACCCACTCTGGCAGCCTCAGTCACTTGACGGATATACTCGCGGAACGCTGGTCCCTCCATAAAGACATTATCCGAGCCATCTAATTGGACTCGTTGTGAACCTTGTCTCCTAGCTACGCTGTTCCCAGTCTCAAGAGCAACACTCTAAGCAACATCGTCATGAATCTCTTCCGCTGCGCGTGGATCTACAGCGGAAGTCCTACCCCGTCTTCTACCTAGAGGGGGTCTACCTCTACCCCGTCCAGCTGCAGGTAAGGCTCTAGTCTGAACCATCTGCAGAGGACGTAAACCTAACTCAGAAGGCTATATATATGCCATATGTATATATCAATCAATCACAACAGAATATCTATATATATATACTATCGAGATCTTCAGAGGGGCGATGACTCACGTACACGATATCCCAAAACATTTTGTACTCATTTCAAAACCAAAACCTCTTGAAAAGTCAGACCCCTTTCGGGTTCTGTTTATTTATTTATTCGAACTTTATTGCAGATTACTAGTGCCATTGTTGTCAACCTGGGCTCTGATACCAACTTTCTAACACCCCAAATCCGTAGGACTCGAGGTGCTACTGGGCTAGGATCTCACAATGGATCCTGACCCTAGTCTGACAACAATTTCACTGAATCTTACAACAAGGCACCGATAGATTAAATACAAAACGTAAAACTGATATATAAATCCCAAAAGGTAATACATAAGTACCGCTGAGTACAAAAGATACATATAACCGTACACCAAATATCCCATATCCCACGATAATAATCCCAGTGTACGGAGCCCTCGGCGGATCACCCTCTCTGGATCACCCTGCAGTTCTCCTAACCTGTAAAGATCTACAACACGGTATGAAACCGTTAGCTAACCATATAAATATAAAGAATGAGCATAAGCACAATCACATATCAGAATACTAAGCACTTCAACATGATATCACACATTTACCCGGTTCATTATCTTTATATAAGTGCTCAAACACACAAATCGTATATATATAAATATCAATATGAACATATGTGACACGAGGAGTATAACCCTCGCCTCTCGGGGAGGTTGCCAGCTGGAGTGGTGATCTGGTCACACTTCCCGTGTACCCTATGGGAGTGGAGCAAGTGCCCGTCCCACTTCCATATCTGGCCTGTCCGCAGAGAACCTCCCTGTCTCCACGCGGGAGGACAGGGCAAAGCTGTCACAACCCTACAATGGGCAGTCACTATACCATAGGTCGGTAAACATAATAGCACATACTATCAAGCATAAACATACACCACTCCTGCAACATCCAATATAGAGATGGCAACTAAGTAAGTCCTATGGACTTACCTCAACCTCGGGAGTCTCAACTCAACTCACACAGCTCCGCTCTGGAGGTCAACTCCGCCTAAGCAAGGTATAACACATATATCACACTCATATGCATAACAGGGTCACACCTAAACCCAAGGGATCCATAAGGATCATATTCCAACTCGTAAACCTCAAAGCCGTAACCGGCATAAACGATACCGTACTCAACCTCATTCTAACCTTATACTCGTACCTAGCATGCTACTAACGCTCATACTAAGAAAGGAAAGGATCTACCTAACTCTAGGTAGAACCGGAACAAGACGCACCTGCGTGAAGGAGAGACACAGGGGCGGAGCACATGTGACCGCAGGCGCGGCGGAACGTAGCCGCGGGAGCGGTGACAAGGAACGCTGGCAAACGCAGGCACGCCGCTGGCACGACGCAGGCGCTACGACACGGTAGCCGCGGGGCGGTGACTCTCGGCCGCGGGGGCGGCGACAACGCAGGAAACGATTCTGCGATTTCTCCGCAGCTCTTCACGTGATCACACACGTCTTCTCTCATCCAGGTTCAAGCACATACATATACATATACATACACATACAAACATCAATACACACCTATACATGCATCTAAACCTAAGCTAAGAGATTGAATCCAAGGAAAGAAAGAAGAAGGAGCAAGATTGCTTACCACTCTTGTGGTCCTAGCTGCAGAGAAGAGCTCACACACCTCCAGGTTAGCTTCCAAGCTCAGCATGCACACAACCAACAACAATAGCCACTACCCACACAAAACTCAAGCCAAACTCTTTCAAAACCAAGATCAAGGTCAAAGGGAAGCAAGGGAAGCTAGGGACGTGGGAAGCTAGAAGGAAAGTGAAGAACAAGCCCTTGATCAGCCAAGGCAAAGATTAAGAAAGGTAAAGAGTAAAGCACGGGTCAAAGAGTCAAAGAAGACGGATGTAGCCGCCGGAACCCGCAGGGGCGGCAGCCAGGACCGTAGGGGCGGAAACACGGATGAGCCGCAGGGGCGGCCTCCCTCACATGCAGGGGCGGCTAAGGCCAAAAGTGGCTCCAAAGGCTAAGGCTCTTACACTGTCTCCCAGCTGCCCCGTTCCCAGTCTCAGGAACGACGCTCTCAGCAACCTCCTCATGTATCTCCTCTGCTGCGCGTGGATCGACAGCAGGAACTCTACCTCGTCCTCTACCTAGAGGGGGTCTACCTCTACCTCGCCCAGCTGCAGGTAAGGCTCTAGTCTGAACCATCTGCAGAGGACGTAAACCTAACTTAGAAGGCTATATATATGCCATATGTATAGATATATAACAGATCAATCACAACAGAATATCTATATATATCTATACTGTCGAGATCTTCAAAGGGGCGATGGTTCACGTACATGATAACCCAAAACATTTGTACTCATTTTAAAACCAAAACCTTTTGAAAAGTCAGACCCCTTTCGGGTGCTGTTTATTTATCTATTTGAACTTTATTGCAGATTACTAGTGCCATTGTTGTCAACGTTGCTCTGATACCAACTTTGTAACACCCCAAATCCGTAGGACTCGGAGTGCTACTGGGCTAGGATCTCACAATGGATCCTGACCCTAGCTTGACAACAACTTTACTGAATCTTACAACAAGGCACTGATAGATGAAAACAAAACATAAAACTGATATATATACACACACATATCAAAAAGGTGATACAAGGTACTGTTGAGTACAAAAGTCAAAACATAAACCCGTACAACATAAATAACCCATATCCCACGAGTACGCCCCGTGTACGGAACCCTCAACAGATCACCCCTACGGATCACTCTGCAGCTCCCTAACCTGCAAAGGATCTACAACACGGTATAAAACCGTTAGCTAACTATACACATATATAAGAAGATGCTAGAGCACAAACACACGTCAATAATATTAACACATCATCATGATATCACACATTTACCCGGTTTATTATCTTTAATAAGTCCAACACTCAATCGTATAATAAATGTATATGAATATACATGACACGAGGAATGTATATATAACCCTCGCCTCTGCGTGCAATAGCTAGCTGGAGTGGTATCAGCGCACTTTCCCGTATACCGTATGGAGTGGTAAGCGCCCTTCCCGTATACCAGAACTAACTAGCTTACATAGAACTTCCCAGACTCCACTACGGGATGAAAGGTAAGTTGTCACAACCACTACAATGGGCGGTCAATATAACATAGGTCGGTGACCAAATAATAACACATTCTATAAAGCACATAACACACACCACCCAAGCATACATCCAATATAAGGATAGCAGCTAAGTAAGTCCTATGGACTTACCTCGATCTCATAAGTATCTCGCTACGAACAACTCTAAAAAACGTCCACTCCAACTGGAGGACAACACAACCTATACAAGGCACACATACATATATATCACAATCCTATCACACAAAGGGGTCACACCTAGACCCAAGGGATCCATAAGGATCAAGTCCAACTCGTAAACCTCAAAGCCGTAACCGGCATAACTATATCATACTCATCAACATCTGAATCCTAGCATGGTACTAGTTCCCTCATACTACAAAGGAAAGGAACTACCTAACTATAGGTAGTCCTGGGACAAGACGCACCTGCGTGAACTAAGGACACAGGGGCGGAACGCAGGCAACCGTAGGCGCGGTGGCACTCAACCGCGGGGGCGGTGACAAGGGTCGCTGGCAACGCAGGCACGGCGCGGGCGCTGCGGCACGTCTTCCGCAGGGGCGGTGACTTCTGGCCGCGGGGGCGGCGACAGTGCAGAATGAAACCTCGCGACTTCTCTTTAGCTCTTCACGTGATCAAATCATGTCTTCTCTCCATCACAAACATACACAACATGCACATACACATGCCAACCATCAACTCTCTTAGAATACATCTAATCCTAAGCTAGAAAGATTGAATCAAAGAAGAAGAGAAGGAGAAGAAGCAAGACTCACCACTACTGAAGATCCTAGGTTGCAGGAAAGCTTAACACACACCAAGGCTGGCTTTAAAGCACAACAACACACACACTAGCATCATTATCAACCACAAAGCCATAACAAAACTCTTCCAAGCCAAAGGAAACCAAGACAAGATCAAAGGAAGGTGAAGGAGAAGCAAGAAGGACGTAGGAAGCTGAAGAAAGGAATGAAGATGGAACCCTTGTTCAACAAGGTAAAACGAAGAGGTAAGGTAAAGGGTAAAGCACGGTCAAAAGAATCAACAAAACCGGTTGCAGCCGCCAGAAACCGCAGGGGCGGCCAAAATGCCCGCGGGTGCGGAAAAGTCTCAACTCAGCCAAAGCCAATCTCGGCCATGGTCCGATCTCGGTCCGGAAGAGTAGGGGTCTCACAGTAGTGGTTGTGACAACTTACCTTTCATCCCGTAGTGGAGTCTGGGAAGTTCTTTGTAAGCTAGTTAGTTCTGGTATACGGGAAGCGCGCTTACCACTCCATACGGTATACGGGAAAGTGCGCTGATACCACTCCAGCTAGCTATTGCACGCAGAGGTGAGGGTTATATATACATTCCTCGTGTCACGTATATTCATATACATTTATTATATGATTGAGTGTTGGACTTATTAAAGATAATAAACCGGGTAAATGTGTGATATCATGATAATGTGTTAGTTTTCTTGACGTGTGTTTGTGCTCTAGCATCTTCTTATATATGTGTAGAGTTAGCTAACGGTTTTATACCGTGTTGTAGATCCTTTGCATGTTAGGAGAGCTGCAAAGTGATCCGGAGGGGTGATCTGTTGAGGGTTCCGTACACGGGGCGTACTCGTGGAATATGGGATATTTATATTGTACGGGTTTATGTTTTGACTTTTGTACTCAGCAGTACCTTGTATCACCTCTTGATCGATATATACATCATTTATGTTTTGCTTTCATCTATGAGTGTCTTGTTGTAAGATTCAGTGAAGTTGTTGCCAGGCTAGGGTCAGGATCCATTGTGAGATCCTAGCCTAGTACTNCTACTACTTTTAAACATGGATCGAGTAGATTAAAAAAAATCCCGGGTTGATGCACCCAGTTGTGACCGGTACAGATGAAGTGATGAGACGCCAAGGGTGTGTTGATGTTCCTTTAGATGAGGAGATGAGGTAGAGGATACTGCAGGAGACTCATTTTACGCTCTACTCGGTACACCCATATACTTAGAGAGATGTACCAAGACGTTAGACGATCCTATTGGCGGAGTGGTCTGAAACGGATGTGACCAGATTGGTGACACAAAGCATGACCTGTCAGCAGGACAAGATTGAGCACCACCGAACCGGAAGAGAACTCCACTCACTGCCGCCCCACGACAAAAGTGGGAGGCATATCTATGGACTTTGTCACCGGGTTGAAGCCTAACAAGAATTTTGATGTATTTGGATAGGAGTGGATAGACTCACCTTGACTGGCCGTTATTCCGTCGTGGGAACGTAGCCGATTGGTCGGTCCAGCAAAGGAATTCAAGGAACAAAATTGTGAGACTACATGGTGAACCTAGAACCAACGTCTTCAAAAAAAAAACGGTATATTTAGAAGGTTTAGGAGCCAGATATAGGACGACATGACTCGGGTAGCCCTTGATACGAGAACGGGTACTAATAGCTCAAAGTCGTCAACAGTCTTATGCATATAAAAGGCGCAAACCTCTTAGAATTCCGAGTCGGTTCATAGGTGTGGCCGAGAGTATCGCCGACCCGAGGTGTCAAGCATGTTGACAATAAGATACTGGAGCGAGTCGGGGAGGTCGCTTACCGGTTAGCCCTCCCACCTTCCTTATAGAGCGTGCATCCGGTATTCCACGTATCCCAACTCAGGGAATACATATTGGATCCACGACATGTGGTCAACCATGAGGATTTGACGGTTGAACCCGATCATACCTTTTCAAAGTATCCGGTAGATTTTTTTTTAGGGAGGAGCTTTAGACGACTACGGTCGAAAGTGATTCCTATGCTTAAGATTCAGTGGTCCCGATGGGAAATAAACGAGGTTACCTGGGAGACAGAGGATAGCATTAGGAGCTCGTACCCGGAGCACTATACCGAGCTAGTGTCGACTTTCGTTTCGAGGACTTAGGTTGAGACCATTTACGTGTTATTTGTTTATTGTGTTTACCACATTTGGACTTGAGTGATTTTATATTTATTGATGATTTCCCTCGGGATGCGTGTGATACCGGTCCGACCGAGTTTAAAAATAAATAAAATAAAATAAAATAATAAAAAAAGAAAGAAAAAAAGGGCTTCTTAGAATAATAATATTTATGAATCGGAAGTCCGAATCTAGGATTTACCATACGTCACCCTAAGTTTCGGGGCGAAACTTATTTTAAGGGTGAATAGATGTAATAACCGGAAAATTTTAATAAGTTTCTAGGTTATTTTAATAATTTTTATAAAATTAATTATTTGATTTGTGCCGGAAATCCGATTCGACAACGAAGCAATAAGTATACAGTTTTAAAACCGATCAAATAACAAATAAACTAAACCAAACCCTTCTTTTACCTGGGAACCAAACCGGCCAGATGTACCGGCCCTCTCCCTCTTTGCTCTTTTTAAGCCCAGTTAGACGGCCCATATCTATTCTCCCTTACCAGTCTTGTTCCTGGCCCACCTCCCTATCTGTGCTCGCAGCCCGTTACACACATCCCATTGTGGAAGCGGGCAAACCAACCTGTCGTCATCGTTCTCCTCGCAGCGAAGGAGTTTCAACCGGCGGTCAAGCCATTAATGGCGGTAATGAAGGAAGACGGCCGTTACAGTTTTTAGCCAAACCGTTCATGTTTACTCTGCCACGCCCTTACCGATCTCGGGTTCTACCTCCCTCCTAACCGAAACTGCTGCGACCGACCACCCACTTTGCCTCCCACTCTCGCACACCGCTGCCCTATCCTCGCCGATGGCCATCAGATCCCAAACACCGAGTGCCTTGTCAAGTCAGCTTCCCTCTGCGAACCATCGTCTCCACTACCCACACCTGCCTCCTCGAACTACAAAGCCTCTTATCCACGTCCGCCTCTCGCCCCTTTTCTCCACGCTGTCGAGCCACCAAAACCGTTGCGTGCCGGAGCATCGTTACCAATTGCCCCACCTCTCACCTTTCTCGGTACCTCACTAACACCCTCGGCTTGTCATCCAAGACCGCCAGCCGCCCTCATCTCTACGGTCCTCACGCTGCAGGGAGACCGAACCACGTAGTTGTCCCAACGCATGTATATGCTGTTCTGTTTAATGCTTGAATGAAAACAGGGAATGAACGATGACGTGGAATCAATGATGCGTTGGTTGTAGGTTTCGAACCAAGGACATGGAGAAGATCTTGATTGGTTGAGCGTATGTGTTGTCCCCGGACCCGATCTTCCGACCGTCTAAAACATGAGCTTGAACCATTACTTGCTACCCGAACCACTCCGGTTAGATCCAAATCTAAACTTTTCGTAAAGTAATTCTATTAGAATTTAAGGTGAAATTATAAAAAAATGGTTTGGTTATCGCATGGTAATATAATAGTATCTTGTTTTTGTTGAGAGATATGTTGGAGTAGTTGATGTTGTGGATTTAGGTAGGAACCGGAACCGGAGACCCAACAGAGTTGAGAAAATATAGTATTAGTCGGGAATAGAATAAGAATTTTGGAACGGTTGTTAAAAACTAGACGAATGACACTTTATGATTTAAAGTATCTTTTAGTGGAATGACTATGTTATAGATAAGAGAACGGGAATGGACAAGTAGGTTCCTAAATTAAAGTGATTGAAGAATGTCACGGTATGATTATAGACATCATACCTTGACTATGATGAACGATAAGTCGAGTAGCATTATGAGTGTGATGGTTCTAAAAAAAATGATAAATTATTGATCAGGATAATCGGATCTTTGGTTCGCAAGATCGCGAGAGTTTTGAGACCGGTACCGATTATGTGAGTTCGTAGGACTCACTTAGCTACCTTTTTAATATTGAGTGTGAACTAGGGTAGTGTGTGTTTTTATTCTTGTGAAATAATACCGAGTGTGCCACTAGGGTACTGATAAGGTGAGTTCTTAGGACTCACTTTGCAACCTTTTTAATTAAAATGTGATAACATGATATAAAACCAAGAAATAGTATGTATACATTATAAATAAATTATTACCTAGGCTGGAGGGAATGTGCTAAACAAGAATAACACACACTACCCTAGTGCCACACTCTGTATTAAAAGGCAGCTAAGTGGAGTCCTAAGAACTCACCTTATCAGTACTGGTCTCAATGTCTCGTGATCTTGTCAGTCAGAGATCCGATTATCTTGTTCCACATTTATCCATCCTCAGAACGAGTTCAAAACCTCAATACCATTCGACTTATCATTCTAATCAATCAGGGTATGATATCTAGTATCGATACCCTAACGTTTTCTACATCTTAGGTTTACGGACCTAGACGTCCCTCCAATTTCTCATACGACATCTATCATTATCCGGCATCAAAGTTTTATCTCATTCTATTCCGATGTCATAACCAATATCACGTTCCCAAGATTCATCAACATCTTGAGTCGTTCCTAACGCTCCAAAAATTATTCCTCAATATCATTACATTAATTCACTTTTCTAGCAACATAATCCAATCATTTAAATAATTACAAAATAATTATATAATCATATAATTAATTATTTATCAACCGGAAAATAATTTAGCGGGATAACTTAACGAGGTGGGCGGTTTGGTTCTAAAAAATCACTTTCTCCAATCTGTTAAATCCAACAATTCCGGTTCCACTAGAAAATTCCGCAATTAACCATTATTTCATTAAAAATCTCACTATCTTGGACATACATTATTATTTTCTCATTATCACACCACTTCTCCGTTCGGCATGTTCACTCAGGTTCCAATACTATACTTCTCAATCTTACTAAATAAAAATAATTATCATACAATATTGAATTAAATAAATATATTATACCATCATTAAATATTAACGGAAATTTAAATTAACGGGATAAAAATGGGTTCGGGTCTAACCGGGAATGGATTTGGTTCCAAGTGGGTAACCGGATTCAAGGTGCTGAAGGTTGAGACGGATGATCCTTAGTTTGATCCTTGATGTCCACATTGAGCTTGATTAAACGTAGCAGGAGGTCTGGGGTTCGAATCACCGTAGGAGCAACATGGCAGAAGGGACTTTGAGTCTTGTACCCAGATATCTACTGCTCAAAACTTCCCTGTTGCATTATCAACTCTCTCATTCTCCCTCAATTCTAATCACGACGTACACGTAAACATCATGGGACGACATTCCCGCCACTGCTCATCATCGTTTTCTACAGCACCCTCTTCTCTGTAAAGTTGATGCACTACCAGACCATGATGGTTCCCTAAAGCCTGCGACGACGTCCGAGATGGGGTCTAAGGGAAGGAGAAGGGTGGCGACGGAGGCTGTGCAGAGGTGATATAATCTCGGTCCACGGTTCCCATCGACAAGGAAGGTGGTGTGGTCAATAGGCTAGCGGCAGGAGGTGTCAACGTCGAAGCAGCGGGGGAGGAAAGAGCGGCTCACCGCAAGATACGCCGGCATCGCAACAGAGGTGAGGCGACGGAAGATGGCAGAGGGTGAGCGGTGGGGTCGAAAGAGATCGGAAGGGAGGCGGTGCGTCAGGGCATCTTCGCCGGAGAAAGGGAGAAGAGTATCGAGCACTGTGCAGCTATGGTGTGGGGCAGAGGGAAACTAACAAGGTGTACGAGAGGGGAAGGTTGTCGGAGGAGGGAATACGGGGCGGAGAGGTTTAGCTGAGAAGGCAAAGGCACGACAGGTTGCGGAGGCTCACCGGTGTAAGACCATCACCGTAAGGCCTGCGGTGGAGGGAAGAAGAGAAGGTACCAGAGGACTTCCGACATGAAGAGAGCCCAGGCGAGGAGACGGGCATGTGAGTCGTCTGCCCCTTCAATGGATGCTTGCAACGGCCGGTCTCGAGTCATTATGGTAGCCTTTACTCATTGATGAAGGGAGGAAGACGAAGAGGAGAAGCGGGTCGGCCGTCCGTGTTGGCGTGCTTGCGTTGCCCCGGTCTTGGGCTATCTTCTTCTGGGCCAGTACGAAGAGATCTAGCAGGGGTGGTAGTGGGCCATGAAGTAAAGCTGAGAAAAAAGGCTACGCGGGCCTCTTGGGCCGATTCTGGCCTTCTAATCTAGGAAGGCTTGGTTTGTTCAAATAATTTAACCAAGGCCCGGATTATTTAATTAATTAAGAGACTCGGTTTGGTTTGGAAATAATTGCTCGATCGGGTTTAAATCTGTTTAGCTTATCTCATTGTTTCCGTTTTATTTTCCCGGATTGAATAAATTTGCTAACTAACCAAATAAATTTAACTAAAAAATAAAATAACCCGGGAAATTTATAAAAATTTTTCCGGTTATTACATCAGTCACCCCTTAAAAATAAGTTTCGTCCCGAAACTTAAGGTGATGTACGGTAAATCTGAGTTTCGGACTCCCGGTTCATGATTACTGTTATTCTTAGGAACACTTTTCTCCTTTTCTTTCAACCCGGACTAACCGGTATCACACACGTCCCAAGACAATCATTAATATATACATATATAACACTCAAGTCAAAATGTTAATTATATTATAACACATAACCCTAACACGTAAGCGGTTCAAATTAACTCATCAACCTAAAGACGCCAATAACTCGGTCTGCTGCTCCGGGTATGAGCTCCTAATATTATTCATTATTCCTCAAGTGAACACATCGATTCCCCGCCGGGGACCACTGAATCTTTAGCATCAATATTTCCTTCGACCGTAGTCGCCTAACACTCCTCTCCAATATAGTTACCGGCTGTCGGTAAATTATAGTCCATTTCATCGGTCAAGTCCTCATGGTTGACCACCTATCGCGGTCTAGTATAAACTCTCCAAGCTGCGATACAAGGAATCTGGGTGTGTACCTCTAAGGCGGTGAGAGGCTAACCGGTATGCCACCTCTTTGACTCACTCTAATACATCAATGTCTAAATGCATGACACCTCAAGTTGGCGATACTCTCAACCATACTTATGAACCGACTCGGAACTCTAGTGGTCTGCGCCTCTTATACGCATAAGACTTTTGGCGACTCTGAACTGCTAGCATACGCTCTCGTATCAAAGTTACCCGAAACATGTCGTCTGGTATCAGTATTTGCTCCTCAAAATCTCAAATTGAACCGTCCATCTTTGTCAAATATGCTAATCCTAGACTTGCCTTGTAGTCCCACTATCCTTTCCCGTGAACTCCTTTGTTAACCGACTCACCTCCCCCGTTTCCTTGGGGATTTAAAAGGCTGGTCTTGGTGAGTCTATCCACCACGACCCGATTACTGTCAAATATCCTGCTAGATCTCAGCCATGTGACAACGTCCTTAACTATGTCTTCTCACTTTCATTGCGGAACATGCAGTGGTTAGAACTCGTCTTCGGTCGGTGTGCTTAACCTTGACATGCCGAGAGATTGCACATTGTGCCATAAATCTGGTCACCTCCGCTTCAGACCACTCCGCCAATGGAAACGTCTGAAGTCTCTATACATTTCTCTAGTACCTGTTGTACCGAGTAGGGCGTAGAAGAAGTCTCTTGCAGTATCCTCTATCTCGACTTCCTCATCTAGAGGAACATCAACACGCCCTTGGTGTCCCATCACTCCATCTTTACTTATCACAATTGTGGTGCACCATTCCGGGATTTCCTCTCCCGGATTCTGGATATGGTAGGTAGCTGTCATGTTTCGATCAGATCTCATTCAACGGATCCGGCACATGCTCTAAAGCACTCAAGTATCGGTCGGTTTGAGAACTTTATCTCTACCTCTAACCCTTCTAGATCCTTCGTAGATCAGGCTGAGTTGTTAATCGGCTGTAACCTTTTCCTAAAACGTCTTCTTACTCAATGCATTGGCGGTTACCTTCATCCTTCTCTGATGGTACCGGACTTCTAGATCTTAATTCTTGATTAGCTCAAGCCATCTACTCTTCCGGTTATTCAACTCCTGCTGAGTGAATATATACCTTAGACCCTTATGGTATGTGAAAATCTGACAAGTATTCCCGACAAGTAGTGACACCAAATCTTAAGGGCGTGCAACACTACTACTAACTCCAGGTCATGAGTGGGGTAGTTCTCCTCGTACGTCTTCAGCTGGCGAGACGCCTATGCTATAACATTACCCCTCTACATCAATAGGTACCCCAATCCTAGATTGGATGCATCGCTGTACACAACAAAGTCCTCTACGCCCTCTGGTTGGGCTAAAATCGGAGCGGAAGTCAACATCCTCTTCAACACCTCAAAACTCCTCTAGCAGGGCTCATGTCACACAAAGCGGGTGGTCAGTAGACCGGTGAGTGGTCGGAAAATGACTGAGAACCCTTCCACAAACCGTCTATTATACCCAGCTAGCCCTAGAAAACTACGCACCTCCTTAACGTTCCTAGGAGGTTCTCAAAACGAAACGGACTTAATCTTGGCCGGGTCAACCTTGATCCCCTCGGTCGTAACCACATGACCCATAAATGCTACCTCTGACATCCAGAACTCACACTTGGACAAATTAGCATGGAGCTGGTTATCCCTTAGTACCTACAATACTGTCCTTAAATGTCCTACATGTTCATCTATGTTCCGAAAGTACACCCATATATCATCAATCAAGACTATTACTAACTGAAGCAGGTAGTCGATGAATATTCCATTCATCAGTTCCATGAACTCGGTCGACGCATTGGTGAGCCCGAATGGCATCCCCACAAACTCATAGTGACCGTATATGATCCGGAAAGCTATCTTAGGGATATCCTGATCTCTCACCTTCAACTGGTAATTTCCTGACCTCAAGTCAATCCTGGAGAAGACTAGGGCCCCCTGCTACTAGTCTAGCACGTCATCGGTACGCGGTAACGGATACTTGGTCTTGGTCGTTACCCGGTTCAACTCTCAGTAATCTATAAAAAGTCTCCTGAATCCATCCTTCTTACTCACAAACAATACTGGGCACCCAAGAGAGACACTAGGTCGGATGAATCCTTTCTCTTCCCACTCCTCTAACTACTTCTTCAACTTTCCATCTCAATAGTGTCATCCGGTAAGGAACCTTCGAGATAGGTCTCGGGCCAGGCTCCAACTCAATACTGAAATCTACACTCCACTATGGAGGTAAGCCGGAAAGTCATCATGGAACACCTCCGTGCCCTCACTACTGGTACGTCCTCTAGCCTTGGACCCTTTTCTTTAGCTCTTCAAGCTTTCTTGATCTTGTCCAGATCACACAAGGTAGTTAGTCTTACTCCACAGACAAGAAGGCGGTCAATTCTCTTTCCTTCTCTAGGTGGTCTTCTTGGGTATCGGATCGGTTTCTCGACTCATACTTCAATGTCGCTCTTAACTCACCCGTGATGTTGTCGCTCAAATATTCTTTGTTCCTTCCACTGATTGATGTCTCTTCACCCTCTCATTTATTGGTTAACATTACATCTTTCGGCCTAACCATGTTCCAAGTCTCATTGCAAGTCTTCTCACTCCGTGTGATATCTCACCTTATGACTTAATTAATTATTGTTTTAATTGTTGCCGGGTAAACCCCGAGCACATTATTGTCCTTTGATTGGGGCGTCTTTGCATGTGTATGTTCACTATTCTCTGGTTTCTTTCTGCATGGTATTATTCCCCATGATTGACCCGGTCTACGGGTTGTCTTATCGGTCTCACCCTTCCTATTTCCTGGTGGTACTACATCTCAGGTCGTTTGTATTCTTAACTTATCATTTCATTACAAGTAGTGGCTATCAAGCGTCAACACTACTCTTCGGGCATCTTTACTCTTTAATTGTTCATTTACCGGTATTTGGGTCTTCTTCTCTCTTGTCCACTTGTCTCCGTGGGATTTCCCACTTGATCTCCAAGGATTCATCTACGGTTGATGTATAGGTGTGACCAAACCATTCAATACTCTTAGAGAGTTCTATACCAAGAATGATTCTCTATTCTTTTTATTCTCTTTTTCTCATTTATCTCGAGTCTTTCTTGGATCAACTGTATTCTTCAATCATTACCCTCTGTTTAATCAATCGTCGCTTAGTAATGGTTGCATCTTGTCTGCTTCACATGTATTGATGTTCTTTCCTTGTGGCTTCTGTATCATCACTCTTTCCTATCAGTTCCTTTACTGTATCTAGTTATGATACTTTACCATTCATCCGGAAGCACATCACTGTCTGTAAGAGCCTTAGTCTTTAGGTGCTGAGCCACGACCTAGCCACCCCTGCGGGTCCAGTGGGCCGCCCCTGCGTGGGTCTTGTTTTCCGCCCATGCGGCTCAGGGAGACGCCCTTGCGGTTTCCTGCGGCTGCAGCCGGCATTGCTGACTCTTGACCGTGCTTTACTCTTCTCCTCCCCTATAACTACCTTCTTTTCTTCAGATGAAGGGTTTCCTTCATTCTCCAGCTGCCTCACGTTCTTCTTCTCTCCTTGCTTCTCCTTTGATCTTCCTCTTGTTTCTCCTTGGGTAGCAAGAGAGTTGTTGTGTGGTTTTGTTGTTGATGATGATGTTGAGTGTTAATGTTGTGCTGTGAGAGCCAGCTGAGGTGTTGGTAAGCTCTTCCTCTTTCTTCTTCTTTCTTTCTTTCTTTCTTTCTTTCTTCCTTCCTTCTTTTCTTCCTTTCCTTCTCTTTTAGCTTAGGATTCCACAAGTTGAATCTTGTGTTGGATCTCCTAGGCATTTATTGATGTCTATACGTATATATATGTATGTGTATGGTTGCTGGATGATGAAGAAGTGAAGATAATTGAGTGAAGAATCGAAGAGAAGGCGGGAATCACCTTCTGCACTGCATACCGCCCCTGCGCCACCTGTGAGCCGCCCTTGCGCCACCAGTGTCACCGCCCCTGCGTGGGAGTGCCGCCGCTCTTGCGCCTCCCAGTGCTTCGCCCCTGCGTCCTTCCTGTCACGCAGGTGCGTCTTGTGCAGGACCTACCTAGAGTGGTATGGATCCTTTCCTTTCCTAGTATGAGTGGGTTAGTGGCATGCTAGGTGTGTGTATGAGGATAGGATGATGATGATTATGATATCGATATGTGCCGGTTATGGCTTTGAGGTTCAGTAGGTTGTTGAGGTTTATAGGTTGGATATGATCCTTTTGGGTCTAGGTGTGACCCCTTTGATTGGTAGGAGATTTGATATCTCTTTATGCCTTGTTATTAGGCAGTGCTGTTCTCCGGATTGGAGTTGATCGTGGTTGAGGATATCTTGATGTTGAGGTAAGTCCGTAGGACATATTTATCTACCATCCTTATATCGGATGTTTGCATGAGTGGTGTTTGTTATATGCTTGATAGCATACGATGTGGATTATTACTGAACTATGGTTTATTTGACCGCCCATTGTAGTGGCCGTGAAAACCTTTCCCTTTCATCCCGCCGTGGAGTCTGGGAGGTACTCTGCAGTCAGGTCAGACCTGGTATACGGGATGGACACTTCATCACTCCCTTAGGGTACACGGGAGGTGTGCCGATACCACTCCAACTGGCTATAGCACCCAGAGGCGGGGATTATATATTCCTCTTGTCACATATGTTCATATACATATATATATATACGATTTGAGTGTTGGACTTTATAAAGATGATTAACCGGATAAATGTGTGACAACATGATTATGTGTTTATGATTCCATGACTTGTGTTTGTGCTTATGCATTATCTTATATATGAATGGTTAGCTAACGGTTATATACCGTGTTGTAGATGCTTTGCAGGTTAGGAGGACTGCAGAGTGATCCAGATGGGGTGATCCGTTGAGGGCTTCCGTACACTAGGATTTTGCGTGGGATATGGGATAATTTTGTTATGTATGGATACATGTTTTGGTTTCTACTCAGCGTTGTTTTGTATACCTTTTGATGTATGTATTACAGTTTGATGTTTTGGTTTTAATCTATTTGTGCCTTGATGTAAGATCCAGTGAACTTGTTGTCAGGCTAGGGTCAAGATCCATTGTGAGATTCTAGCCCCAGTAGCGCCCCATGTAACGCCCGGAATTTTTATTCCGGACTTAGAGCGTTTTTTAGATCTTCCCGTAAGCACGTGGTACCGAGTGCCGGGATTTTTTCCTAAAATCCCGAGCCGACTCGTCGTTTTTCCCTTTTTTTTCCACTTTTCGATCCTTCATTCCGAGTTGAGGTGACAAGGGGTCATTTCCGACCCCTCATTCCGTGGTGAGGTGACAAGAGGTCAGCTGACCCCTTGATCCCCTCCCCACTTTTCAGCCTTGTCCCCTCCCTCTCTCTCCTCTCTTCTCTTTCACGTCATTTCTCTTCCCCTCGTCCTCTCTTCTCTCTCTTTTCTCATCTTGCACCTTGGAGATCTTGGATTGTGGATTGCAGTGGAGAGGATTTAGATCTGGTTTGGTAAGCTTCTACCTCTCCCTCCCCTCTCTTCTTTGCTGGTCATCCCTTTCTTCTTCCCTCCTTCATCCATGGCCATTGATGAAGCTTTTGAGAAGTTTTTACTCAAATCCTTGCATGCATGTGTTCCTAGCTCGATTAGGTCGTGGAGAGGAGTCTAAGATCAGTGGTTGGTGTTTGGAGAAGACCCAACAAGGAGAGGACATTGGAGCCAAGGATCCACGATCGAAGACGAAGAAGACGAGGTTCTACACCGAACCCGCGGGGCGGAACATCACGGCCGCAGGGGAGGCTAGAGCCAACCGCAGGTGCGTCTCAGCACGGCCGCAGGGGCGGCTCCAAGCTCCAGGACGCCAGGCCGCCGCAGGTGCGGCTGATCACGGCCGCAGGGGCAGGCTCAAGGCTCCAGACCGCCGCAGGGGCAGCTCCAGGGTAGCAGCAAGGGCGTAGGGGCGGCTTATGTGTTCAGCAGGGGGCACCAGCTTGACTCTGCGGTTGGGGTTTCTTCAACAATAGGCTTCTCCTCTCCCTTCCTCTTCGTTCCTTCCTTAGTTTGTAGTTGTATCATGTTAGTAGCATGCCTAAGATGGATCTAGAGTAGTTGAGATGACACTTAGTGGTTGTGAACCTAGGAGCCCTTAAGGCTCGATGTAGTTGATGCTTATGAGAATGTTGAGCATGATGGACCCTCTAGGCTTTTACTTTGTTTTTGGCTGTTGAGTATGATCATTTGAGAGTTAGTAGGTTGTTGAGAGATCTCCTCATGCGTTGAGTGAGATGTGAGTATGATAGATTCTAGGATGTGGTCTTAGAATGAGAGTCAAATGATCTTGCGTAGATCATTTGTGTAGAAGTCCTAGACTTCTTGAGTTGAGCGGGTTTTGATGGATATCTTGTTGTGAGTAGGTTGTATGCTTCTTCCCAAGGGAAGCGAGAGCGTTTTGTGAGTTAGCGTTTGGTCGAGGTAAGTCTCCGGACTTACTTAGCTCGTATTTTACGTATTAGCATCGATGTGTGTTGGTGGTGTGTGTTTGTGTTATTGTTTATGTTATAAACAACTAAACTGGTAAATAGGACCACGGACTTTATATTATTTTGGCCCAAGTGTATGATAACGGGCGGTGACATCATCTGCCTAGCTCTTGCGAGAGTCTAGGAGGTTCTCGGCGACTAGCCCGGGCGGGTAGACGGTCGGATGCATCAGTACCATTCCTTGCTGGTAAGTAGGGACCGAGGCGAGACCACGGTGGTTCTCGTGTCACAAACCTAAGTTGAATTAGAACGGGATAAGACTTAATAATAAAAAGATAATAAAC
Source organism: Fagopyrum tataricum (assembly GCA_002319775.1). Lineage (NCBI taxonomy): Eukaryota > Viridiplantae > Streptophyta > Magnoliopsida > Caryophyllales > Polygonaceae > Fagopyrum > Fagopyrum tataricum. The sequence continues at coordinate 19,931,583 of CM008280.1, read as the reverse complement.
CGGACTTGTGTGTTTTGGAGTATGTATGTGTTATGTGATATATGTGTGTATGTGCCTTCACCTCTTTTCTAATGCTTCACATATGAGCTAACGGTTTTAAACCGTTGGGTAGATGGCTTGCAGGTTAGGGACGCCGCCGAGTGAGGTGGAGGAGTGGACAGCCGGGGTCTCCGCACTAGTACATATAAGGCTTTCCATGACATTTAAACCATGGCGTTTATAAAAAAAAGTCATTAAAAAATGATATAATTGCGTTTTATAAGATTAACCGTCATGCTTATTTAGCGACAAAATTTTCATGGCGTTTTAAAAACGCCATAAAATTTACGACGTTTGTAAAACGTCGTGGAATGTCGCAGACTTTTTCCCACCAAATTTTCATGGCGTTTTAACAACGCCATAAAATCTATGGCGTTTGTAAGACGCCATAGAATTCTCCTCCTTATAGCTTTAGAGTTGCCAAAGCATTCCCCCTTTTAATCGTCCCAAACCCAGGATACCGTAGACGCATTCACCAAACCCTAGTTCACAAAATCACAAGTAAAGAAGGAAGACGCCTTCCCCAACACCGCTGCTTCAAATCCTCATTGATGCATTTGCAAACGATCTAAGCTTCTCAATGCTCCTTTTTACGTCTCTCAAGTTAAACCCTAGCTAGTTCTTACTCTTCTCGTATCTCTTCATTCTAATTGGTTTCATCTTCTTCAATTTCCAGGGCAGTGATTCCTCTTCTCCCATCTTCACCGCACTCGGAACTCAATGTTCAATCGGACCGGGCCCGAGGTTTTTTCTTTGATTCGGCGAAAGTTTGATTTGTTTGGAAAATGGACATTGAGTGAATGACCGCCTGAGCCTCCCGATTTCTTCTCTGGATTGTTGAGGTAAATTGCTCTTTCTTTTGTTTACTATCAGAGCTATATAAGTGTCCACACTTTTTGTGTTCTATGTAGAGAATTATTGCGTGTTCTTCAATCCAATTGTCAATTTTGTATTGGACTGTGATTCTTTTGTTTCGCTATGATTATGTTTACGACAATATCACCGAACAATTTATTGTTAATTTGATGATTGACACATCTGGTACTAGAGTTTAATTGTTGTTGGGATGTTTGTTATGAAACAATGAAGAAAATTTGGGGAGTTTGAAGCTCTTGCTATACTCATCTTTTCCGTTTTGGAAGTTGTCAAAGGTCGTTCGACATTAATGAGTTGTCTGAGAGTTTGTTTAGTGTTTTTCTAATTGGAATTGGTGTACCATTAGAGTGATAAGCTAAGCAATCATCCGGAAATGAAATATGTTGAGAACCGCCTTTTAAGATAAGCTAAGCACTCATCTCCTCCGTTTTCTAATTGGAATTAGTGTGCCATGATAAGATAAGCTAAGCATTCAATGTTCAATCGGATAACCTGAAAATCATATGTTGAGAACAACCTTTTAAGAGTCAACATTCATCTGGAAATCAAATATGAAATAATCTTGTTAGTTTGTAGACACATACATACACAAACGTATACAGATACATATATTTTATTTTCTCACCCACTTATACTTTTCAATATTAGCATTATCTGCTTAAGAAGAACGCTTATGGGGCATAGTTAGGGCAAAATCGGAAGATTTTGGTGCATGGACTTTGCTGATTGAGGAAACAGAAAAGATTGTAGAGGTATTATATATGTTTTTATGTTTTCTTTTGTGCTCAACATTGTCTTCTTCCGTAATTTGTAAATGATAGATTTTCTGAGCTACAAACCCTAAGATGTGAAATATTACTCAGGTGTTAAGGTTAAATAATAAAATTTATCATACGCGAAGAGGTACACAATGTCTGTATTATGCATGCAATAATTCTTAGTTTGTGTTGATAGTTAATGAAAATGTGAACGTGATAACAAACGATTGTATTGGTTGTACTTTTTTTTCCCTTCTTTCTGTGTTGATAGATTCCCTCTGTGTAGACATGTGGTTGCATTACTGTACATTTGCAATTGGAACATATGTGGATCCAATACCTTTAGAAGGTAATAAATCTTTATTGATTGAAGGTTTCCATGAAGTGATTTAAGAGTGATTACTGCTCTTTAGTTTGCTTGCCATTTGTGTTACTAATCTAATTTTGGTATGACTGAAACAAAGACTCCTCACTTGTATGGTAAAAGTTTATTTTGATGGGGGAAAAGCATATTGGAAAATTGTATGTGTTGTATGTGTGATTTTAGACCCCTAGTTTTAAAAAATTTTCCCATTAGGGTTGATACGGTGCACTGGTAGTTAATTCTCCCCCTTAATTTTCCTTCAAAAAGTTTATAGTTCTCCTTAAAATATTGCTGTCTGTTAGTTTTTTTTTGATGTTTTTGTTTATGCTAGTTTTTCTCACTTGCATGTGTTTGGTCTATATGGTGCAAATAAAGGTAGTATTGTAATGCTCAAAATCATTTCATTAACACAACAACATAGTAGAACATTGTATAGCCCTATGCACGCAACAATTCACATATCTTACCGGCTATATGGTCACCAGAGTGGCAAAGTGCAAATGATTCTCACTAACCTTGACATTAGTCTCAAGAAATATATAAATAGTATAATTTTATGTTTTCCTTAACTTTTTCTTTTCTAGACGTTTTGGGTTGCTTAATGGTATAACTAAAATTCCTGATTAGGGGTATGGTTGATGCAATTGTGTCACTCGTTATTAGCTATGAGCTTAACTTTTCTCCCACTGCCTTATTTCAGTATGTTGGTTGTGTCAGCATGATAGTTGCAGCCAATGTATCACATTTTGAAGGCATAGAAATGGCTCCTCCAGATCCCATTATAGGAAAAAATAATCCTCTCCTCAAACAACAAAAAGTTCTTGTAAAATCACTTTGCACTAGTCAATGTATCACGTTTTTATTTGTGGCAGATAGTCCTCTCCTCAAGAAACAAAAAGTAAGGGCTTTTGCATTCTTTGGATGAGAGACTAAGAGTTCCAATTTGTTTGGAATTTAAATCTACCTTTCCATTTTTAAAAAGTTCTTGTAAACTCACTTTGCACTAGTCCAATGTCTTTGTCCTAATTTGTAAGTTGGTTTTTACCTTCATCTGTGTTTCAGGCTACAATTATTCAAGGTCTTTCAGGGATTGGTTCTCTTCTCCTAGCAGCAACGTTTATCGAATGCTATTTTTCTAGAGCAAAAGTTTTGATTTCATCTCCTACTTGGGGTTTGTTCTCTCACTCTCGTTTAGTTGGACTTTTATAAGTAAATGATACACTTGTTTTGATAGTAAATCAAGAAGAAAGATTGCAGGTAACCACAAGAACATTTTCAATGATGCTAGGGTCCTGTGGGGTGAGTATATGAACTATGATCCAAAACAGTTGGTTTAGACATTGAAGGAATGATAGCCGATATAGAGGTAATGTGCTTGTAAATGCAAAAGTTATGTAAACCTTTTGTATCACAGTTTTTCTTTCTAGTATAATGCGATTGCTACTTAGTATCATTTTTTAAAATATTTCTGCATGCTTGTGTAAATGTAAAAGTTAGAAGTGCCCAAGAAGATGATCAAATCTAGTGAATAAACCAGTTGAAGAGTCGAAGTAAATCTTACAAGACTCATTATCTTGTAGATAGATAGGATCATGTATATAATAAAAGATAATGTTTTATATTTTTCCTTAGGCTCATTATTTTGTACATTGATAGAATCATGTACATGATAAAGGATCAGTGTTATCTTTTTTTTCTATTTAGTTGTTCTACATCAACTTAAACGAGCCGGATCAGTGTTATCTTTTTTTCCATTTAGTTGTTCTATATCAACTTAAATGAGCCTTGACACCTTAGTCATATTATCTAATTATGATATGAGTTTTTTTTTGTAAGTTTGGAAAAGGATGCGCGGGGCACGCCTAGTAGGTAAATCGTATTATTTTTTTAAAAAAAAGACAGACTTTATACCCCGGATATGTTCAGGTCCGGGGTATATTCCTTTAACACCGTGGTCTAATCCACGGCGTTTTCAAACGCCATGAAAAGTCCATTCTACGGCGTTAGAAAAAACGTCATGGAAAGTCCATTTCATGGCGTTTTAAAAACGCCGTGAAAAATCCATTTCATGGCGTTTTAAAAACGCCGTGAAAAGTCTACTTTTCAATGACGTCACTTTATACGGCGTTTGGGGATGGCGTTTAAAAACGCCATCAAAGGTCTTCCATGACGTTTTTTAAACGCCGTGGAAGGCCTTATATGTACTAGTGCTAAAAGCAAAAGAGCTTAACATAATGAGCATCGAAATCGAAGGGGATAATCTAACAATTATCAACTCAATTAAGAACATCTGGAAACCCCCATGGGAGAATGACATTATTATCTCAGACGTTTCTTCTATTTTGTCTGGTTTATCTCAGGTACAAATACAACATATTTTCAGGGAAGTCAATGGCGTTGCTGACAAGCTCGCAACTCTAGGCCACGATTGCCTTGCAGTTGGTGAAGATGTTCCTCATGAAGTCGAAGTTCTCATCCACAAGGATGCTATAGGATGGTCCACCAACAGATGGTGACCATGCCTAATCTCTTACCTTTGTATTCAAAAATAAATATTAAAAAAATGACAATCTTCCTCTCTAATGATTGAAATGTTGGGGGACTGGTACTATAAGAATGAAGGCCAACGTATGTAGTGTTAAATTTCTACAAATGAAATATTGTGGTTCTTGTGGTTATACTTTATACCTCTAATGACAGCTAAACAAGCATCACAAATGACCCCTAATAAGCTCTCTTTGTAACTGGAAAGGCTTCCTGAGCGTGTTTCTATGTCGAATTATCAAGACATTAGTCATAGCTTCATTTTTCATTTATATACACAAGCTGAGAATAATTTATTTTTTTTACTTTGAAATTGGTTCTTGATACACGCGAAGTTCAACACAGAGAGTTATTTATTGTTTTGTAACCTAGTTGTATTGCTATCCCAAGCACGGTTCAACAAAGAAGAAAATCAATATGAAAACACAATTTAACTAAAAACTAAATTTCATTGTTGGACTCACAAGTAGCCTACTACCTCAACTGGTAGAGCAATGTGTTTGAACACATAGATGCGGGTTCAACTCCCACATAGGTTAATACATTCTCTTCAACAAACTGATTTACAAAACATAAGAATTTGTCACTTAATAAAATGATGAAAATGAACTCTCGTGAAATTGTAACAATGTTTGCAATATCAATTATTTTGGACTATTTCAAAATCAAGTAAACGGTTGCAATATGACCATGCAGTAGTTTTCTTTACAATTTAAAACTCTTAAGTCTTGTGTTGCAAAAGGAAGTTTCATGACATTTGAATGAGTAGATCCTTAGCCTAAAGCTTTCTTGATAGGATATCCCACAAAATTGGTTTGACATGTTCGATTCCCGTACATGCATCTAGCAAAATTCAGAATATAAACACATAAACAAGAACAAAAAAAAATTCATTTCTATTAAACACAAATCCATATTATAAGGATCAATAAGCATTACCATATATCTACCATTTTGAACATGATATTGAAGTGGACCATTAGGAAGTTCAGATTGAAGTGAAGGATGTACATGAGATTGTTCCACTGCAACATTACTTGTTAAAGCTCTATTTGCCTATAATTGTATATAATTAGAGAACTATCCTAATAAGTGATCCTTATTCAAGGAAAATTAAACAATACATATTTCAGTCCACCCGTGCACGCTTCTTCTTACTTTTATTCAACCGAGCTTCAAACTCTCCCTTTACTTTGTGTTTCATACGATGAGTAACTTATCCCTTTGCTATGTTCTTGATGCAACTCGAACAAGTTTTGAACATAAAGTTATATATCGATTTGTTTGTTTTAATCTTGGATTTTCTACGATCTCATGTCCTTTCATATCTTCCACAACATTATCAACCCTTGCATTTTCCGTCCACCTTTTCAATATATATTGCTCGGGTTTTTTTTTATTAGTTTAGTTTCCCCACCTACAACCTCAAACATTCTACATCTACAAGCTAGATACGGTAAACTCACCTTCTCTATTTACTATCCACTCTTTGGTGAAACCACTTGACTCACACTTCATTATGGAAGACTATAAGAAATGTTCAAACTGAGCTTGAAATACTTTAGAAATCGCTTTTTGTAAATTTCTCATGCATGGACCAAGATACTTACCTCCATCTTGCAGTGGAAATTATGGAAGACCAAATCATACTCAGCTTCCAATTCCTTATGCCGCTTGTCTTATACCATTCTTTCAAAGTGAGTTAAAAAATTCAGGCAATTAGTGCTCTGATTTTAAATACCCTTTCAAAGCAGCATTGAGACTTTCAGTAAGTTGTGTAGTTTGCATTCTCGCCGACCATGTCTATTTTACATATACAAACACTCTTTTTTTTTTCCTTATTGCAGTATTCCCACTAACCAAGGATCATCATGTACATCATACTCATCGAGCATGTTTTGCCAAACACTTAAGAACTCACCCTCATCCTCAATATTGTAAAGAAATTTGGTGAAGACATTAGCTTCTTCTTCGTGTTGATCTCGAAACAAATAGCTTGCTTTTTTTAGAGCATTTTTCATCAAATGTCATATATAAAGTCAGTGATATGCATCAGGCATCACATGTAACACAACCTTGTCTATCGCAACATCTTAATCAATAAAAATAGTTTGTAGAGGCTTCTCACTCATTGCCTTAAAAAAGGTTTCAAACAATCATATAAAGGATGTAGTAGTCTCAATATGCATTAAAGCACCTCCATATATAATCGTCTCTCTACGAGTATTTAGTCCAACAAACACTACAAATGGTCGATTGTCTTCATTAAGCGTGTATGTAGTATCAAAACTTACCACACATCCAAATAAACTATAATCCATTATCAATTTGACATCAGCCCAAAAAAATCTTGTGATTTTTTCCTCGGCATCCAACTGCATCTCATAGAAAAACGATGGATTTTCCAACATTTTCTTTGAAAATATTCCATCAAATTACCAACTTCTCCAAACTTCAACTTTAAAAAAAACGGTTCGAAGATAATTCTTGTGGTCTTGCTTTATAAATCCTAATAACTCCCTTACCCCAACATGTTGACCATCAACTCAAATGCACATTTTGGCGGAAGTCCACAATTTGTTGTCAAGTGTATGAATGAATTGTCTATAGATGTCATATTTCGTTGAGGTGGCATCATATGCACAATGTTTTCATTAAAAAGAGGATGATTATGCTCTTTAGTGAAACAATAAACATAATACTTACCATTACACATGACTAACTTAATCCCATATGTGCTCCATAACCTGTCCTTGTATGTGCTTTGGATTTTTTTTCAAATCATCTCTCTTATCATGCCCCTTAAATTCTTCAGTGCAACATACATAAATCTTTTAAGTGAGTATTGGGACCGGCTTCTCTTCTAATATTAAACCCCTCTCTACGTCCATGTGCATTATAAAAGTCATATGCACCAACCTCATAAATAAACGTCATATCAATTTCAGGTTTGAAATTTCTTTTTTGTTTCCACCAAGTCATCCATATTTTCTTGAACGGTCCCTTAACTTCCTTTCTCAAAATCGAAATTCAACAATCAATAGAAAATAAATAAAGGTAAGAATCAAATTAAAATTGCTAACAAATGTAGACCAGTGAATGTTTATAACTTGATCCAACAACTAAACTCGTTTAAAAACAAAACTTTGACAATCAGTAAGTTACGTGAGAATGGAAGAGCAATAAACCTATATGACGTCCATGTATGAAGTGACAAAAAAAAAACCCTAAAAACTAAGAAGATAACAAAACTATGAGTAAAAAGGATTACGGGAGACAACTCTATAACAGAAGACACCACTTGCAGGCTTAGAAGAGAGAACTCGAGAGTGGACAACCGGTGACAAGGTGACAACTCAGACGGTGCCTTTTGACGGAAGCGTTCATACAGTTCTCTTAACACGATAGGATGAAGAAAAGTAGTGTCTGATAATCGTTTAGGAAACATTTTTTAAAAAAATTTCAGTATAATTAGTTAAATAATGCTAAAACATATCCTAACCATTGATTTGATCTTATAAATGATAGTAATATATTAGGAGCCCTTTATATGGAGATGATCCTGATCTATTTGTCACCGTTTCAAGCAAACAAAAGGAGGACATGAAAATGAGTCGGAGAAATGGGTTGGAATAATATGGGCCGGAAAGTTTTACAAATTGTAATTGGTATTAGAAAACTTTATTGAACTATTTTTTTATGTAGTGAGATTATTAGAGTTAATTTTTTCATTCATAATCATTTAGTAACTTAAGTTTATATTTATTGAGAAAATTGTTAGAATGATAATTATAGGTAATAAATTATGATATATATATATTCATAAAAGAATTGATTTTAGTTACCAAATTGTATAAAACTTATAAATGTAACTTAATAATTTTTTTTAATCTATATACCTATACTAAGCAGGCGACACTAATGTTGACATGGCGTCCTCACAAATTTTCATAATTAAATTTTTTTTTCTAAATAACTAATTAAGCCAACAAAAATCTTTTACTAATCCAAAAATCTAAAAAAATTCGATTATCAATCTAACTTTTATCGAAAGTTTTTTTTTCAAATCTAAGATTTCGTTTGATTTTATTAACTGATATTTAACGTAAATAAAAAAATTATCAAATCAACCCTCTCACATTCGATTATCAATCGAATTTAATATTCTCCTACAAGAATATTCTTAAACAAACCTGAATTGATATCTTCATTATTTATTAAAAGTATTTAGCGCGGTTAAAATCTAAATTATAACAAAGTATTAAAACTTGTGGGAGAAGTTATATTGTTACATAAATTTTAAATTAAAAAATAAATTAAAACTTGTGAGATAATCTTAACAAATAAAACTTGTGAGATAAGCTGTATTGTTACGTAAATTTTGAGCTAAAAAATAAATTAAAACTTGTGAGATAATCTTAACAAATAAAACTTGTGAGATAAGGTTTATTCTATAGTAAAAAAATTTAATCCGTACAAGATTCATTCGAAATTTTTCTCTGGCAATCAATATGTAACTGTCTCCTCCGGTGTATATATATATATGGTCAGGATCCGGTAAGAATATGTGTTACGTAAGAATTAAGAACAACTAAGGGTTGATCAATGCACGGATGACCTAGATTTAACCTCTAATTAAAGCATCATAATATTGTGAATTAAATGCACCTTCATCAATATGGTAATAACAATATACGTAACTCGTTTATGGAAATGATATTGTTTGTTCTAGTTAATTGGACACGTATCATCGTTCAAACTGATATTAATATATTCGTGCTTACTGATGCCGATTATTTCATAGTGCTTTTAACTTGAATCACTGATCTTAATGTGCATGCACGGTTGGTGTCAAATACAGTAACCTATATATAATTCTAGTCATGCACGAATAATAAATGAATTCTATGTAAAATATTACTGAAACACGACACGTGCTTATGATGTACGTGTTGATGATGGTCAAATATATTATACATGCATCAACACGAATATATTGCATGCACAAAGCAACTCATATATACATATATATTACATGCACGAGTGACATTAGTGTCAAACACAATAAAGGAAATTTCATGACGGTTAGTCCGTCCACCGTTTTTTTCGGCCTTTCGACCCACTAGACGACACGTCGTCTAGTGCTTCGAACCGCTTTCTATTTTTCAAAAAAAAAACACAATAAAGGAAATGATATTCTAGTCATGCACGACTAGTGATTGCACATTGAAACATGAAATAGAAATAGGGATTCTAGTCATGCACGTGTGATTGCACATCATGCACGAGTGATTGACACCAATTCAGTGATTGCATATTTCATTAATTAGTGGTAATAATATATCCTAATGCAACTCGATCCCGCCTCTTTCGCCTATGCGCAATGTTCTGGATCTCATTCATAATATCCGCCTCCTCTTCCATCCATGCGCGCAAGATTTCCTTTGTCGTCTTTTTTGTTCTATCACTTGGTCGACCGGCGGGTGTGTGCTGCAGAGATTTGTAAGAAATTATCATCTTGTCGTTAGTCGCTGAACTTTGTTGAATTCCTGGGCTGGATCTCTAATTCGCCGTAGGTTATGACGTATGACAGTCTTATAACGTTTTCTCCTGTTGCTTCGGTTGCTCTAGGACAGTTTGTTGCGAGATCATTGCTCAAATTTGAGATTGGATAATGTACGGGTAGCCTTAAAAGGGAATGCGGTTTGGAGAGCGGGGTCTAGGACAGTTTGTTGCGAGATCATTGCTCAAATTTGAGATTGGATAATGTACGGGTAGCCTTAAAAGGGAATGCGGTTTGGAGAGCGGGGTTTCGGTTAAGAAGCCTCAAAAGAGAAAACCCTGGAAGCCAAAAGCATTCCAATCCCATCTGCTGCTTGAAACTTGCCTGCCTATACCATCATATCAATAAATGATAAAGTGCCTCAGCTTACTCATTCTGCTAACATGTTCATCTCATTGTCTACTCAATGAAGTGTGTTGTTCACCACAGATTCTACTGATTACGAACATTAAATATGTATGAGTTTTATTTGGCGAAACTTGCATGGAAGTCTTAATGAGCAAGGTAGCCAACCATGCTCTATCATGAAAATTGTAACATTACATCACCCGTCTATAGTTGATTCTTCAAGTACGGTGAATGTTTGTGAGGATTATGAGGATGTTCATAAGGGAAATGGATATTGGTTGTGTTGTTCCAGAAATCTCATTTGTGCGTTAATATTAATAACTTCATAATATATTTAACTTGTATAAATAGATGTTATCGGTCTAATATTGGGATTCCAAGTCTAGTATATAAGGCCGGTGGGCTACTCCTCCTATATTGTCAATTGGTTTTAGGATGGAACCCTGTTGGGCTTGTGTGCTGGACTTGGGCCCAACGCGCATATGCGCTCGGACGTGCGATGGAACCCCACGTCAATTCTGACCCAACGAAATCTATCATGTTATCAGAGCAGGTTCTGGCTTATTGGGCTTGTCGGCCTTAAGACACAAATTGCAGACATGGACAATGAGTCCGTCCGGTTGGGGTAGCCGGCCTTAAGGCATTTCGTCAAGTGTCAATCGAGCCAGATGGTTGCACTTGAAGGGGCGTGTGGAGAATTATGGTTCCCACGTCGACAATATTGGGATTCCAAGTCTAGTATATAAGGCCGGTGGACTACTTCTCCTATTGCCAATTGGTTTTAGGATGGAACCCTGTTGGGCTTGTGTGCTGGACTTGGGCCCAACGCACATATGCGTTCGGACGTGCGATGGACCCCACGTCAATTCTGACCCAACGAAATCCATCACTAATCATATATATATATATATTCTGTGTTCAATCTTTACAGGAAAGAAGAGTTGAACATAATATTTTTAAGAAATACATGTACAAGCACGGATATGAACTAGTTGTTAAAAAATGACCCAAATAATTATATGCAGCTTAAAATTACTGAATTACAGTATGATATTCAATGGGATATTTTATTAGACTTTCATCTTCTAAAAATACAAATTGAATGGAGGTATATCATAATCTTAAACTGGAAGGTATCTAGCTAGCTAATGCTCCGCCGGAAAAGTGAAACTACGGAGGGGACTAGGCGGCACAGGCGGAGCCACGTTAGGTGACCTTGGCATCTCCAGGACACGATTCCCGCTACCATCGTAGTAAATAACGCCGGAAAACTCGAGAGGGCGGCACTTATCCCCCAGTATAATACTCTTCTGCCACAAGCTCTGTCCTAATCCTTCCTCATCACCATATTCTCCATAACGGAAACTTCCTCGGTCTCCGGCATCCGGTGCCGGCGATTCGCCGGGAAACTTCTTCTCCCTTTGGCGGTTGGACAGCTTGTGCTTGACGCAGAGAGCTACGAGGGCAAGGACGACGATGAATAGTCCGACTGCCACCAGCAAGGGAGCGGTGAGGCTGTCTCCAGCCAGTGATAGCATCATTCGGGCCATGGATTTGAGAACAAAAATGGCGTTATGGATGGATCGATCTGAATGGTTATGTTTGAGGAATGTGGTAATCTGCCCTTTTGAATTTATAGTTGAGCCGTTAGTTGCTTTCAAAGAGCTGCTGATTGGTTGATTTTGACTTCTAAGGTTGGCGGTTGCTTTGCCTAATAATGTTTATAGCCAAATAAATCAAATGTTTGTTAGTTTTCCATCGAAACATTTTCACGAGTCTTCTCTTTTTTCATGTTCCTAAATTTATTTTAATTGGTTTCTGTCAATAAGATTAGAAAAATATTGATCGCAGGAGACCTTTATGTAATACCCCCAAACTCCAAAATAAGAGAGAACGATAATCGTATAGGAATTGTATACCAAATGTCAGCCCTATAAATTTGTAGGGAATAAGGGTGGTTATTTTGATTCGTGGTGGTAGTTGGGTTTGTACTTATGATTTAGGTTTATAGTTGTGGTCTCTTAGATTAGATTTTTAGCAAATATAAGATTGTGTTTAGTACAATAGATTTATAATGTTTCCATGATAATAAATTATACAAATACCCCTATTTACATATGAAATATTCAGAAAAGGAAATCAGATCTAAAAAGATGGAAACGAAAGTCGATCTCTTCTACTACTATCGTCGTCTCTCCACCCCCCATGTTCACAAACCTCAAAACACAACGAAAAAACTCATCATCCAATTTCCATGATTCATGCTGACAAGGTGTTTGTTCCTCGGAACCACTCGTAGGTTTACTCCCACCCATTGATTTCGATTAAGATTTAGGGCTATTGTTGAAGAACTTCTAGTAAAAACCTCCGTTTTAGAGTAATTAAGATTATGCACGGATGATTGTATGACGATGGGTTACTTCTCTGTGTTCGATCTTGCAAACCAAAATTTGGAATATTGATCTTTGAAATTGTTGAGTGTGGAAATGTGTCCCACATCGATAATATGAAATTCGTAAAAGATAAATAAATATAAATTGAAATAATGAATGGAGGCGAGAAGGAGATAGAAAGAAGGAAAGGGGTAAGATGGTAATAAAAATCGCAAATCCAAACCCAAATTTTCGGAATCTATATTTTAAAGATTTGTGAAAACTCGTTTTGGATTATTAAGAAAACAAAATAAGCACAACAATACAATCTTCAAATCTTAAACCAGATAGAATTTATAAAATGTGGGTCCACCCAAAAATCTATTTTTTTTTATAAAAAATTTGTTGTTACCAAACACTCCCTTGATCAAATACTTAAAATGATAAAAGAGTAGTGTGAACCCTTGACAAGGAGGTAAAAGGGAATTTTATACATGCCTAAGAAGCCAATGGAGTAAATCGGTATAAAATAATCATCGAAGAGTATTCATTATGCCGTTGGGTGAAGCATGAGCCGAAATTAGTAAGGAGCCAAGGAGTGAGAAGAAGATTCGTGTGTAGAGCTATAACTCAATAGAAATGAATGTGTTATGAAATTTGGAAGTTGATCTATTTACGAAGGTTTGGGAGTAGAGTACTGATCTTTGAGAAATTTTAGAAAAATTATTAAAATGTATTTTGGGTTGAAACCACTTAGAGATTGTTGTTTATCGGTTATAATCTGCACGAAAAATTTGGGATGAGCTTTGGTGAAGATCTTATCATTATTTCATGTGTTATAAGTAGGAGTTGGTGTTTTCAATAGTTTAGGGCCGGATTGAGCAAGATTCAGCTGTGTGTTTCTCCCTTGTTAGGACTCCGTTTGAGGTAAGACCAAAAACTATAGTTCCGCATCATCTATTACTTGACTTGTGGAGAGTTATATGTTTATAGAGTCTTCTTTAACCAAGTTTGCATAATTTTCTTTTGTATACAACTTGATGAATTTTCAGCCGTATTGGTTATGAGAAGTCTGATGTTGAAATCTGTTTTTTGTGTAATGAATACATCACTAAAGCTCGTTAACGTTAAACGTACCTTTGTTGAGTAACACTATGATGATCTCCATTCTTCAATGACTTATGTCATTACATTATCTCTGGACTGGTTAGTTGTTGAATTTTCATGGTATGGGATCGAATTGTATTCATTTCTATCATTATGACAAATTACTTTTAAAAAAAATCAATTCACACATCACTTTTCATAACTAGCTTCATGTCACTATAAACATAACTGATAAAATTAGACTATGTTGATGCAATCAAGAGCCAAATCTAGCTTTGTTCTTTGAGTGGTATGTGTATAGATTCAGCTCAATTATGTTCAAATAGCCTATTTACTAGACTATAATTTATTGTTAACTTTAGTTATTTACATAGACTTGTCACACATAGAAAATAAATCCTCTCAACCCCTTTGAGGATAGTGAACATTGTAAACTTCACGCTTCAAAGTTTTGTCACAATATTTTTCCATGACCAAGTATTTAGTAAATATAATATGTATTGTACTCCTGTAAGAAATGTTGGAGGGAAGATGCTAGAAGCTGTATTGACCAACATGAGACTCAAGGGTCGAATTACTGTTGTGTGTTTGATTTCTTAAGCTCGTCAAGCAAGTTCTAATTTGCAACATATTTCTAGAGAACACAGGGCTGATTTATGGACTTTGTAGTTAATCAAAGATTTTGAACCAATTCGCGAACCGATTTACATGCTATATCATCAAATCTAATACCAGTGTTGTAAAAGGCGCATCTAGCTATTGTTATATGTTGTTTTTTATTGAGGAAAAGTTCGATTAATACCGATTTAATGTGCAACAATAAATCATTTTCGATTTAATGTACAACAGAGAAAAAAAATAGTAGTATCAATTTAGTACTAAATGATTGATTTCAGGTTTAATGTATAGCGAAAAATCCTGGATTGAATTCAGGCGTGTGCGTAACACATGCGTTCTTAACTAATATAGGAGAAATATCGTCAATATGATGGAAGGCTAAAGTATAAGAGCATCCTAAAAGTTTAGAGAAAAGAGACGGAGGCTAAACTGTATGATAAAATGAATGACGAAAAGGAACATTTTTTTTAAATCTTAACACATGGAATTAATGTGAATCATTAATCTAATTTTAACGGATATGATAAAAGAAAATGTTAATTGAAAGAGTATGTGTTTATTCTATGTAGAGTGCTCAATTAGAACCTCCACTATATTATATAGAGAATTGTGATCAAATGAAACAAAATTAATGTCGGGGAAAAACACTTCATATGAGCCCGTTTGGAAACAAAAAAAAAATTCAACTTTATTTTTTCTTTCATATTTTAGTTTTATACATGCATTATTTTATACCAATATGTGCAATATTTTGACCAATACTTTTATATCAACTAGTGCAATAATTTATATCAATAAGTGCAAACATTTTGTAAACATATTTGTATAAATTCAAAGAGTATGTAAATGACACATTAACATACATAAATGCACTTCATGGTCACACACACATGCACTTTATTGTCACATATAGGTGTAGTTTACTCTTACACGTATATTCACTGTACACCCAACATGTGAACTCTATTCTAACACATATCATTGTGCTATCACACTGTGTTGACTCTACTCTTGACACACATGCACTATAGTCTCGTACATATGTCCATTCTATCAGCCCCGACTCAACTAATTTGGAGGCCCAGTCCAAAGACAGTAAAAAAAAATCACAAGTCCAAAATTAATAAGGATTTACAACCTACTGGAAAAACCTTGTAGATGGGGCCTCAAACTCGAGGCGGATGCTCCTTACCAACTACGCTGTCAGAATATTGGTACTAATTGACTAAAAATATTTATAATGAGACCCTAATATTTTTGAGACCTATTCATAAGAACAGGTTGCACCGGCTCCCAGCCGGGCCTGCATTCTATTATAACATACATAGAAGAACTCCAAATCACTTGTAGGTGCATTCACATGCACTCTACTATCGTTCATGTGTGTATTGCACTTTAACACAGGCGCACACTCTCCTATGTGTTCTCATACACCCCCACACACATTTATTTATACTAGTAGGGCACACGCGCGCCGTTGATTCGATTGGTGAATTTATACGGTTGGTTAAATGAAGATGAGTAATTAGTACAAAATCGGTACACATGTATCATATCATTTTGTTAATCCTTGAAGGAAATTACATTGAAATGAGGATAAATTTACATAAGAAAATTTTGATCTATAACATGTTTCTGGTGTGTGCATGCAAGTAATTTTTATTATTCTTGCTTGCTCCATGCGCTACTCATAGTAGATGGTTTACATATTCGATCACTTTATAAGGGGTAGTCACCCGTGTGGTTCCTTATAGATGCATCTTCTCCATCCATATATAGCCAGTCATACACACCTGAATACATGAAAAAAGAAGAAGGGGGAATCACCCATCTCATATGAAAACACAAGGACTAAACAACTCATAAGTGCCACATGAAGAAAAAGATCACTGATTGCTGCTAGGGAAGCTTGGAGGTGCAAAGACATTGGGAGCACTAATAAAGTTAGAGGAGTCACCTAATTCACAAATTGCATAACAGTTGGATGCACATTATTCGAACCAGGATGCTAACGACTGCATACAAGTTGGATGCACACTTAAATGAAGAATTGTTTACCTGAACCCCAAGTGCGTTTTGGGTAGTGACAATAGTGTCTGCAGTAGAGCAATACACTCCACGGATGAATGCCCGCTCCAACAGCTGAATCAAACCCAACAGGCGTCATGACACGAGGAATTTTCATCTCCAACCTGTGAGCAGAAGCCGTGATAGTATCCATTGTGTTTTGCAACATCTGAAAACATAATTAAATCAGTCATAAAATGTTTATACGATAGCATTCGAATAAGAAAACCACATAAAACAGTGACTGATTAATATAGATCATAGTGTTACGGTTAAAAATCACGAGGCAATTATAAATTCAAGCATAAAAGATACAAAACAACAACCTAATTTTAGGAAATGTAGGAAATGCTGCCAACAGGTACCCACTCGTTTTCTTCTTCGTTATGGTCCCAACTACATGTTTGCTCTTCATCTTCAAAGTTACCTAGATAGAGGAGGAACAATAGAACAAAGATTATATAAGTTTAATCAACTAACTAGTGCCTCTATGAGCAGAGCTTTTGGAATCATCTTTTTGACAAATTTCCCAGTTGCACCACTATTGTTCACCTTTACCTGGGTCATTCCGTTGATATAAGTGGAGCCAAACTTCATGGTTAATGATTCAAATAGGTAGAACGCTTGATTTAGACATTTTATCAAACACCTGAAGAGCACAACTAAACCAAAAATAAACCACACAAAATTAATTTAAAAAAAAGTCTATAGAAACTACCATTGGAGAGAAGTCATAAAATTGTTCAAGGAAGATCATATAAGTAAGTGCACGTACGCATTTCTAGAAGAGTTTTTGAAAGTGAGAAGAAAATACCTTTGTTGATTTGTAGAGACTGGGAGAAAGGTGGGGACGTTGTCATTCAACGACGAAAATGACGAATAAAAGAACCGGAGGTTGGGAGCGACTGGGCGAGAGAGCGAGTTTGTCCAGTTGAGTTCTCGTCGGAGAATGGTTGCGATTGTGCTAAAGGATGAGTGCTCCTAACTGAAGGCTCAAATTGAGTAACCAAAATCAACCGCATCAAATACTTACAATCAAATCAAAACCCATTCTCTTTCCCTGACTCTATAGATGTCGAACTATGAAATCCCCACCTGCAAAACGAAGGCTATAAATCAGCAATCAAATAAAAATCTAGTTCAAAAATCCAAAAATCTGAAATAACTGTCATTAACAAAAACTAAAAATGAAAACCTTGTGGAAGGAGGGGAAGAAGACCCCGATGAAGGAGAGAGAAAGGAAAAGAGGAGATATGTTGTTCTCTTCTCCTATTTCGATAGATGAAATGCTGCTGAAAGAATTAGAAGAAGACACCGATGAATACACGCGGCCTCATATCACGTCTTCATTTTTGAAATAAATGTTCTGGACAACACGTTTCATATCCCACTCTACATAGAATGTTAAATTTATAAATAAAAGAAAATTAGAGGATTTGGGCTGCCGCCTTCCAGTAGTTATGTTAATGTCCCCCTTCAAAAAAAAAAAAAATGTCCCCCTTCAAAAGGAAAATTAAAAGTAAAATAAAACAAAACTAGAGTAAATGGCAAAAATACAGTAATAGAAAACACTTGAGGGTAATTCAGGAAGAATATTGTTTATTTGGACAACTCTCACTTTTAAAATAATAAGGATATATATATAGCAACGTTTAAAAAAAAACTCATCCATCTATAAAGCATATACCAAAAAACAAATTCACAATGTATATCCATACTATCTATTGGATAAGTAACGTATGTTTTTATATTGATAGATTATTTATCTATAAAAGTGCTGCATATAAAATAAAAATATGAAGATTAATCTAATTATATGTATATAACCTTTTTTTTTACAATAACGTAAATATCACTTTATATGCAGTGATATTCAGTTCTTTTTTTTTTCTAAAGATGACAATGTTTATTTTTGTTGGTGCTATTACTAATTACAAATAAGACAGTAATCATATTATTCTTCTATAAATGTTTTCTAATATCTACAAAATGATTCTATTAATCTATCTATAAAAATATATTGAAAGAAGTTATTTTACTCAAATTATATCTTTACCTCATTTTACGTAAGTAAACTATGATTTTTTAACAATAAATGAGTCATGGTTCCATCATTATTTTTTACTAAAAGTTAAACACGGTATAAAAATTTCCCAAAAAGAACAAATTACACATTTCCTTTTTCCATCATATTATTGCCGTACATAGTATTCGAAGTCACTATTTGTTGAGTTTTATTTCAAGTACCAGTTCTATAAAAAAAATTATATATTTAAAATCACTAATTTTCATGGTCTTATAAGAGGAAGTATGAATTCGAGATTAAAATAGAGTAAAATATACGTCAATTATTAAAATTTTACAATGTTGTAAATTGTAACCTACTAAATTATATTAGCCGTGACATGATTAAGGTTAATTTATAAATAAATTTTACATAATAAATATTGTAGCACTAGTAGTATTATTAAAATTGCCAAAGAAAAGTTATAGTTGTGTGATTAGTCACTCTTTTGTTTGGTTAAAAAAAAAAAAAGAAGTCATGATTAAAGTTTGGTAATAAAGCAATGGCGAGATTCGGATTCAAGCTGATTGATGTGTGATTAAATCCATGAAAGAGAATATTAAATTGTGTTTGGTCAGTTTCCATGTTTTGTTTTTTCGTACAGAATTTACCCAAAATAAACGTGACCCTTTGCTTATTTACATTTACACGTTATAGTATATTTATATTATTGGTAGGAAAAGTGCTAAATAACAAGCGAGATCGTTCTTTCCATTCTTAGTTAGGCCACAATATAAAGGATATTGAGAATCTTTTGACTATTTTTATAATTTTGTTATTTTAGGGTTTAAGATTTCTCATTAAATATGCTTTATCAAGAATCTCAAAAGTAAAAATCTTAAAAGATATTTACATATTATTTTACTTATAAGTTATTATTTATAGATTTATATGTTAAATATATATTAAAGAATTACACAATAATTCTTGTTTTATTTTTATATATTTATAGATATTCATATTAAATATATTTAGTTACAATGTTTATACGTATATGTTTTAGTTTAATTTAATTAAAGAAAGTGGGAAAGATGCTTTAAAAGTAAATTTCATTGTTAAAAGAGTAAAATTAAATATATGATCTTCGTTGATGTGACGAAAAAATAATTATAAAAATAGCTCAAGATTTCGTATTTGAGATGCTCGAATAAACATGCCCTAATGCTGGTTTGGAGAGGAAATCAAATATCAAGAAATGTCTGTGTAAGGTTTTGGATGGACATTTTACATTTGTTTTTAAAGTGTTGTGCTCCTCGGGAATTGCTCCTTATATTGATTAGACTTTGAAGGCGTTGGAGGATAAACATCCCTATAAGCCTCCTCCTTCTAAATATTGCACTGCATTTCATGAATCACCCCTCGTTGTTGATGTTGATTTGATCTTTAAATGCATCAAGTCTTTCCCTAGGTACATCATCTAGGAGAGATGGTTTGAGGCCAAAACACCTTTTATATGTTATGTGCGGTGAGGGGTTTGCGGCTGTCACATGTCTTCTGAGAGTAGTTTCATCAATGGTTAATTTGTGGCTAGGAGGTAACTGTCCGCTGAGTTTGTTGCTTCAATACCTCTTACGCCGTTACTGAAGCCTGACAATGGGGTTCGGCCCATAGTAGTGGGTACTTTTTAGAGGAGGTTGGTGTATAAAGTAGCAATGAAGGGAGTGAGTAAAGATTTGAAAATATCTTTGAGATTTTCAGTTTGGGGTTGGTGTTCCAGGTGGTGCAGAGGCTATTATACATAGTGTTAACGTCATGCTGATAGTGGATTTTTCAAATGCCTTCAACCTAGTTGATAAAAATGTATTGCTTAGGGAAGTAAGTTAAAGATGCTCATCTATCTCTTTATGAGCTAATTTCTTGTATGGTCAAGCTACACCTTTTTACTTTGGTGATAGGTTTATCTGGTCGAATACTGGTGTGCAACAAGGGGACCCTTTGGGGCTGCTCCTTTTTTCTTTTGTCTTGCATCCCTTTCTTCATAAGATCAGAGACTGTTGCAAGCTTCTTCTACATGCTTAGGATCTTGATGATGATGTTATAGACTGATGTCATCCATTCTTACATCAGATTATTGGTTAGATTCATGGTTATTCTTCTTCATATAGTATAGATTTTCATACATTTAGTGTAGACAACATTCATATTGCAAATTATGGTATCTACTTTGGTTTGTATCGTGTTCCATGCAGTCGAGGCCATTTCCGGCACGTTTCGGTTGAAATACGAGAGTTTGATATTCCCTGAAGTCAAGAGCAACATGGAAGCATCATATATGATTGAGGATCAAAGAATCAAGTAGCATATCATACCCTTGGATACCTTGTAGAAGACGAGAAAATCAAGATTTGAGCTTGACGTGAAGAAAGAAGTTACAATGGAAACCATATGGGCTTAAGACGGGAAAACTGGCCATGCCATGGTCGTTTAGGCCTTTTTGCTTTGTTAAGATCAAATTTTCTATCGTATATCTTATTGTTCTAAAACTATGTCTTTTTTTTAAATCCAATTTCCACCCTATATATTCATAATTCTCACCCTAGGTTAGAGATTCAAATCCGTACGTAGCTTTTAATTTCAACAACCATAATTTGTTTCATGGTTCGCCTTGTTATGCTTAAACCGAATATTATGAATTTTATACTAGTTTTCCCTTTTATAAATTTTGCGTTTCAGCCTTTATGTCTGGCTAATTCTCTTATGGTAAAGGATTGATTGAATCCTATGATGATTGATTTATAATTGTGTATATGAATTGTTGAATTGAAATCAGCAAGAATTTGCTTCTTCTCAGTGCAGTTATTATTGCCCCTTTATTTATATTGAAAAGATGTGTTAATTTTGAGAATTAAAATAGAGTTAGTCCTTTCGAGAGCATTGTAATTTTATTGGATCTACTAAGTTAAACATGGTTTGGTGAGTAGCACTTTACCTTTACATCGAGAAGTCTTAACTATCATAGGTTTACCGGTTTTATACATTTTCTTGCTTTTATGCGAGAGCATGACTGTTTTGGCCTTTTACCTGCTTTCTATATGCTTCATGTGTTTTTCTTATGCATGTTGGACTTGTGAGAGAGTCTTCAAGATAGTTTAAGCACGGTCTTTATTTGTTTGTGGTATATGCTATATTTGATAGTTACCTGCATATTCGCTAATTAATGTTCATAATATTCACATATCTAGTTATATCATCATTTATCATATGTAGTAGGGATAACGGTTTCCTTAGACCGCTTCCTCACTTTTATTTTCATCATCAATATTGCTTTCTTTCGTCGTTTTGGCAATATAAAACCTTTCGAAACAAATATTTTCTCCCTTACTATTTCTCTTCTCCCTTCACTTGACATAATTGTCTATTTGTTACATCCAAATCAAATGTAGTCCCCATGAATTTGACATTCCACATACTACAGTTGACCTCATTGCACTTGTCGAGTAGGTTAAATAGCCATCAAGTTTTTGAGGCCGTTGTCGGGGATTACAGATAGTTTTTGTGGTTTCTTTCTAATATCTGGATATCTTAGGTTTCTTGTTACTTTTGGTATTTTGTTTCTGTTTGTCTTTATCTCACAAGTTGAGATCCTGAAATACATAAGAATGGATTGCTAATAAAAATTACTCAAAATCGGAGGCTGGCTCAAGGAAAAAAAATCCGTGCTTTCCTGAAGTTGTTCTATGAGGAGTTGTTGGAAGAACAACAAGTTTTTATTGTTGTACATAGCGGCTTAGCAACCTCTAGGGACGATCTTGATGAGAGAAATAATGTGTTGGGCACTCGGATTGCCGGACAATCCTAGCGGGTTGAGGAATGTATGTGATTGAAGGCATCCGAAGAAGAAGAATTCCCACTTATTATTGAAAATACCCCCATGGAAGTTTCTTCTACTATCGCTTTGAATGAAATTGAGATTTCCAAACCGATGTTAGAACCGTAGTATCTAATGATCCTCTACAAGTTTGTGTGATTGATGATGTGTAAGAACCTTTCGAAATTGGCAAGGATGAGATCAAGACGAAACTTGAGGTCCAACGGAATTATTCTTAAAAAATTAAGAAAGGGGACATATTAACTCTTTATGTAGAATTAAAAGTAGAAAGTGGTAGCTCGAAACAGGCAAAACACAAGGATGAAACAGGCTCACACGGGAAAGGTGCCCGTGCCACCAGAACCTTCTATTCCGATTGAATTCGATTATGCTTTTTTTTTGGAAAACGCCGTCGCTCCACACGGGGATGAAACGGCCAAGCTTCTCCATGCCACATGGTGTTCCGGATCCAGTCTTGCGCTACCATGACGAAGAGGATTCGACACAGAGAGCCACACGCGCAAGCAACCTGTGTCTTGGCATGCCAATACCGTGTCACTAGTCCTGCCACACATGTTGTTATGCAAAGTTGAAATCTCAAAATCTTTTTCCGGTTGGCCTACTCTTCCTACTTGTCTTGAGCATATAGTTCACTCTCCTCCTCCCAAGTATGACCATCCTCATCCCATCTATTCTAATACGGTTAATATTAGTTTATCTCCTATTCCTAAACCATCTAATTGAAAGACGCATATTTACAATACAAGACTATCTCATATTCCTAAACCAACACTTCATGGGAGGGTTCAACACATGCGGTTTACATCACAAGTCTAGTAGAGATAGTGAAGTTTTAGACTTTGAGGATGACTTAATATTTTAAGTTTTGGGATGAAACTTCTTATTATAGGGGACTAATGTAATAATCGAAAATTTTATTTCGATACCGGTCGTGTTACCGGGAGCTTAATCGAATAAAACCGTTCCGAGAGTGGTTCTATAATACAAGCCAATATTTGGGCCTGCTTAGTGGTACCTTCCTTAAACACACCTCCATGCTTGCCTCTTCTTTTCCCGGCCCACGAACAATATCC
The DNA here is from genome assembly GCA_002319775.1 of Fagopyrum tataricum. Classification (NCBI taxonomy): domain Eukaryota; kingdom Viridiplantae; phylum Streptophyta; class Magnoliopsida; order Caryophyllales; family Polygonaceae; genus Fagopyrum; species Fagopyrum tataricum. Next base: position 19,907,960 of record CM008280.1, on the reverse strand, counting down.
CACGTAATTACCTCCAATGATCGACCGGCTTCTTTCTTCTCCCTATCTTCTTCTCTTCCGTAGGTGGGCAACTACAAGCCGGGAATCCCGCTTCTATTTCGATCTTCCTCACCTTCTGCACCTTTCCAACGACACTCTTGCCCTCGTTCGGCTTCAGCACCGGCACTAACAGGGAGGAGCAAAGTCTGCGTCTTCTTCAGCGGTTACAGTTACAGAGAAGCAGCCTCGTTCGACTTCAGCACCGACACGTCTTCTTCCTCGGTTGCAGTAGCAGAGGAGCAGATCCGGGCATATGAACTACGAGCTTTCCGATCGTCTTCTTCCAGTCGATACCGGCCAAGGTCGAGTGAGTGCTTCCCTTCCTTCCTTACTCTTTGGTCTCCTACAGCGGCATCAGTGGTGAGCCTTTCACCCTTCTTTTCCATTTGATTATTTGACATATGTGTTGGGAGGAAGAGAGTGAGTATACTGTGGATGTATGGTTTTGCTTCCCGTAAAACTCGAACACGTGATCAAAATTTATGAGTTTATTCCAAAATGTGCCTCTCTTAGGTATCGAACTTGAGACGTGGGAGTTTTGTTCCTTGCTCTAGTTTCTGCTTCTCCTGAGGAGCGAACCCGAGACATAGAGCGGTGCCAGTTTTCCAGAAAGTTTGGGTCGAGCAGTCAACCGTTGAATTTTTAATATGTTTGTGGATGGAAGTATGTAATTTGTCCGATCAAAATTTAGAACGGTCCAATGGTTCGATTTAGAGGTCGTAAAGTAGGGTATAAATGCTATTTTGATAAATAGTAGGATTTTTGTCTAAGTGTTGGTTTTAAATGTGCAAGCAACTTTGGATTTTTTTGTACATATTTTGGATAAGTGCTTATGGTTTTTCATCATCCTAGCTAGGAGTAGACATGGTATAGTACATGGTATAAATGTGATTCTAAGACGTTCTCAATCTTTTGTTCTAAAAATTTACTCGCTAGTCTAGGAACCTTCTAGAAGTGTAGTAAGTGGTATAAATGTGATTCTAAAACGTTATCTTTAATCAGGTAGTTGATAGTGATTGCACGAGCAGACGATAGTTAGTAATGGCTGGTCGTCGAACAATACAAGTAAGTCTTACGGACTTGCTTAGCTAATAATATGTATATGAATGTATTATAATAGTGGTGCATGTTGGGTGTTTACAATTATTACTTGAGTAGGACCACGGTACAATATAAGTAGACCTAAGTGTATGAGAACGGGTCGTGGCATCACTGTCCAACGCTGTCAAGTTACTAGAAGACTCTCTGCGACCATTTCATACCGGTATACGGTGAAATGCATTGGATCCACTCTGGTTGGTTTACGGGGACAGAGGCGAAGGTCGGGAGGCCTTCGTGCCACACAGCAAGTTGAACTAATAGAAGTGAACCACCTAATGAAAGATAATAATACGTTTGAGTGTGAGCACGTGCTTAATTCCGTATTGCGTGTGTATGTGCTACTTAATATTAACGTATATATTGAATTGTTAGCTAACGGTGTATACCGTCGTTGTTAGACCTTGTAGGTTAGGCAGTTGTTGAGGGATCTAGAGAGAGGTGGTCATCCGGTTTATTATATTTATGTTTTGGATTTTGGGATTATTGTTAGTTACAAACTCGTTTCTGTTTCTGTTGGATTTTGTCACTTTTTGGACGACTGATATTTCTTTCTTTCCGGTCATTTATTTCATTAGTATTTTAATCGGTTTTTTATTTGTGCCTTGTTATAAGATTCAGTTAATTAATTGTTAAACTAAAGTAGGGACCCATTGTGAGGTCCTAACTAGTGACATCTCGAGTTCACATAATTCGGGATGTTACAGTTACTATTGGATATAAATTCTGGATATGTTATTAGAAACTCACATTCTTTAAATTTACAGTACATTATTCCTAATTTATATGTTTTTCATTTTATTTTTCACATATAATGATTGATCTTTATTCACAATTTTTATGGATTGTAGACGATGGAATTTGATTATCTTTAAATTCTTTTATTATATATAGTTTTATTAATATTTTCAGTCTGAATTCTTTGTTTTTAAATATACTTTTTTCTAAAATATATTTATGAATAATTATTTATAATTATATTTTTGATTAATACATAGATATTATTTACGAAATTTCAGTTCAACATTTACAAATCTTATATAAGACACGGGTATTAAATTAATAAAATGCTAAAACAAAAGAGATTTAGAAAACTATATAAACTTATAAGATATACTTTTTTTTGATGATTTTATGTAATATATGAAACAGTTTATTTATTGTCATGTTTTCTTTTCAATTTTTTCTGTTATTCTCTCACAACTTAATTCACCCATTTCTCTTATTAAGAGCTAAAATATTATTTTCTTTATTACTATATTGCATATTTCAATATTTGTGTACCAATTTTATTTTGTTTGGTGAGAATTTATCAATCTTATCTTTATTTTATACATGCATATATACACTTTAAAATTAAATCATTTGTCTTTTTCTATGTAAAATTTATATATATGAAAAATGTTATACTATTATTATTATTATTATTATTATTATTATTATTATTATATTATCACACAAATAAATAGTTAACTTAGTTATTTATACAACTATAAGTCTTTTTGATATTATTGAGAATGTTAAAAAAATTTATTTAAAATTATCATTGATTATATATAAAATTTAAATGAACTTTTATAGTGATATTGATTCTTTATTACATCTACTATTCTACTATATAATACTAACATAAGTGGTTTTGGCTACTTGTCACCCTAGTAGTGTGTTACCTCATATTATGTCACATGTCTTACGCCACATTGGATTTTGTCAGATGTCATCTTTAAGTTGTGCCACATATATTTAAATAATTTTATTTATTTATTTTAATTCTCTCCATATTAATATAACAAAATGATATCATCATCTAACCAAGGAGCTTATATAATTTTATAAGATATGATTATATATGCTTAATGACTTTATGTAATTATAGGAGAAGTTTTATGTATCATCATATTTGCCTATTTTCATGTTTATGTATCATTATATTCATTTGGTGAGAATATATCAATCTTATCTTTATTTTATATATAGGCATATACCTTTAAAATTGAACTACTTTTTTTTAATGCAAAATCATATAGATGAAATATGTTATTATATGATTATTATATTATATAACAAATGTTATCACACAAATAAATAGTTAACTTAGTTAACAATGCAATTATAAGTCTATATTATTGAGAAAAATTTTTGTATTAAGTTGTCATTGATTATTTTAAAATTTTACCTATATTTTATATTAATTTTTAGGGGTGGGCATGGGACGGGACGGGATTGAGGTCATTCCAGTCCCGTCCCGGCTATTTAATTGGGACGGGATCGGGACGGGCCTTGGGTATTTTAGATTGAATCCCACCGGATTTTATCCTAGCTGGGACAATGACGGGACAAGACGGGATGGGCCCAATCCCGTTTTCACATTAGTTTATTTAATGTTTTTAAAATTTTACCCTTTATCCGCAAAATATGCGTATATATTGTACTTAAAACGCAAAAACACTATATGTTCCAAATATTCATAATAGCATATTATAGTTAAATTAAAGTAATAAATATTTATAATGAAACACAACTAAATGAATTTGGTACATTGTCAATTTTAACGGTTTAACCAACATGGTTTATATTTTAAAATATACAAACGTAACTATATAATAACTATATAAGTATTTCATTAATTCTTAGTGAGGGATTCTACTTATATTTATCATTTTAAATTAAAAACTTTAATATATACAGGACTGGACGGGCCTAGCGGGATAGAGAAGTTAAGGCCCATATCCCGTCTCGAATAGTTTTTGACGGGACGGGATTTATAATTTTGATTGAAATCCCGTCGGGATCAGGCCGAGATCAGGATGGGCCCGGGACGAGACCGGGATTGGCGGGATTTGTGTCCACCCCTATTAATTTTATTGTGACATTGATTCTTTATTACATTAATAACTATTTATTTTACATTTTTATTAGACTACGACTACGCACCCCATATACATAGTTGAATTTCATCGAATTTCACACTTGAATTGATTATGGTGATAAATATAGAAAATTTCTCGGTATGTCTATCGATACCTAAAAATATTATGAGACAAATCGCAATCAAAAAATCTTGAACACTTTTTTTAGTGTATTCTCTCTCCTCAAAATTTCTTTAATATCTTCATGATTCTCTTTGATAAATATACGCTCAGATTTTTAAAAAAAATACAGCGAGGAGAGAAATATGTAATCAGTGCTGCGTCATAAGAATTGGATTTATGCAATCCTGTTCTTCAAAAGAAATTCTATAATTGACTAATAATAATAATAATGCATATGTTTGTTCATTAGATTTGAAGATTATTGGTGGATTAATGGTGCCAGTGTTAGAATAATAGGTGACTGCAAATCTCTTTCCTTTTTTGTTTTCTTTTGAGAAGATTGATTCAGTTGCCTTCTTTCGGAGATTTTAACAAGTACGCATGAGGTGAGAAGCGTAGAATCGTAGATCCTCAGATTTTCGAAATGTATTAGGGTAACTCTTCAACTGCCTTCTTCCTCTATTACAGATGTCGTACCGTGCTAGCCCTACTTGATATTTAGTTTACATGTACTATATATGTAGCAGTAAATGCTTATGAACTTTGAGCTTTTGAAGTGTATTAAATTTCATAGTTTCAATTATTATTGTGCAGTGAAATTTTCCAATAATATGATAATATTAACACTACTAGGTTGGGCAGGGAAAACATCAGTTTGGATTAGTCGGAGGGAGTTCATTTCAAAATGCAGCTAGAAAGACTCGAACATGTACTAAAACTAATACTTTAACAATGAATCGAGGTGATTTATGTTGGGAAGGGAAAACATTGGTTGTCCATGTTGAATCGAGGTGATTTCATATAGATTAATTTCATTATCGGACTATTTTAAAAGTGATTGTCCATGTATCTAGTTTTATATACTAAATAGTTATTAGGAATTTAAACATTATAACAAATCCACCTTCTAGTTTGGAGCATAGGTTTAACGTCGCTCTCGATTCAAAGGACCTTTTCTAATTTCAGGACGGTTACATTCAAAACTAGAATTACTCCAAACATTTGGTCCCTTCCAACTCGTGTTGATAACACTACTCCTAAGCCTTGAACCTTACATTATTCATTTTAATCTTTACTCTATCAAACATCTCATATAAGGTTGTTACATCCTTACTTTGCGTGCCACAAACAACACAATTTTGTCTTGTTAGTTGGCTTAGTACTGATGTTCCTACTAATGGCTCTTTATGTGATATTGTAGGGCAAACAAATTTCTCCTTCACATCATACACCGATAACACTCATTTTAATTTTTTTTCACCCTCATTCTACTCCATTCTTTAACTCTTTTGGCCATAATTACATAGCTTATCGGCTTATTTCCTTCTCTTTTGTGCTTTGGAGATCTACCGGTTAGTTTACATCATTGCAGACATTTTGAGCATTTTTGGAGCATGAATGAACTATTTGTGACGAAATGACCTCAAACACACTAAGGGTCTCCTTACAGTCAAATATTCATGCTCAAGATGAAAAATGACTAGGATCCGAGAGAGAAGACAACGATTACCTCGGGAATTGGGAGTTGTGCCGTCCGATCGACGGGGCCCACCTTGGCCGATCGACTGAAGTTCATTCACCCGGCACATAACTCGCACATCATCACTAGTCGAATAAAAAGCATCAAGAAAAGGTTAATAGACTAGGCGGATCGATGATCCTAGACTAGTCGATTGGCCTATTGATGGAGCTCACATTGACGTCTATCTTTCTTCATTATTCCCTTTTATTATGGGATATATTTTATCCCGAACAATATGATGTTTTTGCTTTGTATTTATTTGTTATGGACAAATCTTATCTTATTAGAAGATACGATTTGGTAAATTTGATAGATCTTAGTTTAGAGGGAATATTTTTTTTATTTCCTTCCTATAAATAAGGCATTCAACCTTAGGGTTTTAGGATCTGGCTATTGTAGTTGGCATATTGATAGGTGTTGCCCTAGCTGATCGATTGGATTCTTCACCTTCGATTAATGAAGCTTTTGTGTATTACTCATGCAGTTTGGATACTATATATAAATATTTTCCAATGTCTGAAGAGCCTGAATACATTGATCAATGATGTTGATACGATTCTATGAGTGATGAATGTATATCTTTGAGAGGTATGGTAGTCTTTGGATTATTCCTTACAAATACAAGAGTCATGTTATGAATCTTCCTTTGTTATATGTTCTTCAAGGTATTTGATGGAAAAATACAAGAGTCGGGTCACTCATGCCCAAAATACTTCGTTCGATGTGATGATGAGCACCGTCTTGTGTACATGACAATCAATAGAGGTGAAAATCGTTGATGTATAACAAGCAATGTCTTATCCACGTGACAATCAAACAAATTGTCCCTCACATAACATGACTTACCTTCAGTTTTAGAATTATTAATTGAGATCTATCTATATGCATGTTGTGTTATATTGATTCTGAAATTGTTTTATTACTTGTTGATGTTTATTCTCATCAACCTATGGTCAAATTCTCTGATTTTGAATCCCGAAAAACACATTATATATTTTGCTACTAATTTACGATTTTTTTTTCTAGAGGTCGACCGACCAAAACCATAGAGGTCGATCGGCCAGCCTTTGCGGTTGTCTTTATTGAGGTTGAATGACAATGACATCGATTGATCAATTGCCATTTGTTTTCGTCTTTCTTTATTTCTATTTTAGTTTTTTTGTAAATACTTTAAATTATTTGTTGGTTTATTTCATTATTAATTTGTCAAATCAAAACATTGTCTACCTTGTGTTCGATCCCGACCCTTTTACTAGTATTGGGTCTTATAAATTATTTGCTAAATCTAAGGCTCACGTTTTAGCACTCATCAAATTGACACATTTTTCGTGGAAGGCTTTGATTTGTTTGACGAATTAATTTTGAAACCTTGTGTCATTTAATCCTTTATATTTTCATATTTGTAAATATGCATGGTATGAAGTGGAAGATTTAAGCTAGGGATGGACAACTTCCACACCTAGCTCCGATCCGAAAAAGGTCATGCGAAGCATACGGAAGGACAAAATTGCAAAGTGTAGCGTCGGATCAACGGTTATCCTCATCCAGATAACTAACTCTATTATTGCGACATCGGTTAATTCCTCCTCTTCTAGTGGAACCCGTCGTGAAGACTATATAAATTCACCTTCAGGTAAGGTAACATTTTTGCCCGACTATATATATATGAGAAACTTGAGTAGTTGCATATGGAAATAGCAATATTAGGAAATAAGGAGAGATGCAATGATTTAAGATTACAAATGAGGTTGATAACACAAGGGTGAGGATCGAAAGAGCAAGAAGCGCCTATCCTCGAGTTCGATTTAGACAAACAACAACACGAAATACAAGGGTTGAGATGAAGTCAAGAATACGGAACCTCAAACAAGAGATACTAAGGTTAGAGATAAGAGAGCAAGAGGCTCTAGAGGTTGTCATCACTATTCATTTGCAAATGATAGCAACACTTGTAGACCTGATCGATAAGTTGATATGCCCCCGGATGGCGATGTCATCCATGGGCCCGGATAAGACGACCCTACAAACAGCATGCCTTCCAATGGCATGAAGCTAGCATATATTATTATATTTTATTATATTTTTGCATTTTAAATAATAGTCTTTTAATTTTCGGAACTTTAGCTCCGGAAATTAATTCCGGGAGTTAAATTCCGATCATTGATAGTCTTGACCATTTAATTCGGGAGTTAGCCCCGACTTTATTTCCCGCCATTTATTTCCGTCATTTAATTCTGACTTTTGGTTTGGCCCTCGTCCACTATATAAGGGATGTTTGGCCTCACTTGTAAAGAATGTTCAAATTAACTAAGTATTGAGAAGATAAATTCCACCTACTTAGTTTGGGCATCACTTCCCCTTCCATCCTCTTAAAAGTTTTATCTTGAATCTAGTCTTTGATCCAAACATTCGTATTCGAAGATCCTTTTGAAGGATCAACTATCCTATTCACTTCAACGGCTTGATCGATCTACCTTGATCGAATCAACCATTCACTTTCATATCCATCTCATAGCTTCCTACACCCACATTCTATTTGTTTGAACCCCATCCGTAATCAACAACGGAGTAGTTGAACGCTTATTTCGATCTAGATCCGCACTGTTTCTATCATTTGTATCAGAGCAAGGGATCGACACTAATCTTCTTTACTCCATCATCTTAAGAGACTACAAGTCCAAGCCTCCGGACTCTTATGGTGTACCCGGGTGCTCAAGTCAAGGGTCTTCTTCTCAACATTTCACCCTTCTTTCCGGACCGTGCAAACGAGGACGTTTCACAACCAAGAAGAGGAGAATGATACGCCCCCTGATGGCGATGCCATCCATGGGTCCGGATAAGACAAACCGACAAGCGGCATGCCTATCAATGGCATGAAGCTAGCATATATTATTATATTTTATTAAATTTTTCATTTTAAATAATAGACTTTTATTTTTCGGAACTTTAACTCCGGAACTTAATTACGGGAGTTAAATTCTGACCATTGATAGTCTTGACCATTTAATTTGGGAGTCAGCCCCGAGTTTATTTCCTTCCATTTATTTCCGTCATTTAATTCCGACTTTTGGTTTGGCCCTCATCCACTATATAAGGGATGCTTGGCCTCACTTGTAAAACATGTTCAAATTAACTAAGTATTGAGAAGATAAATTCCTCCTACTTAGTTTGGGCATTACTTCCCTTCCATCCTCTTAAAAGTTCTATCTTGGATCTAGTCTTTGATCCAAGCATTTGTATTCGAGGATCCTTTTGAAGGATCAACTATCCTATTCACTTCAACGGCTTGATCGATCTACCTTGATCGAATCAACCATTCACTTTCATATCCATCTCATAGCTTCCTCCATCCACATTCTATTTGTTTGAACCCCATCCGTAATCAACAACGGAGTAGTTGAACGCTTAGTTCGATCTAGATCCGCAATGTTTCTATCATTGGTATTAGAGCAAGGGATCGACAGTAATCTTCTTTACTCCATCATCTTAAGAGACTACAAGCCCAAGCCTCCGGACTCTTATGGCGTACCCCGGTGCTCAAGTCAAGGGTCTTGTTCTTAACGTTTCTCCCTTCTTTCCGGACCGTGCAAACGAGGACGTTTCACAACCAAGAAGAGGAGAATGATATGCCCCCGGATGGCGATACCATCCATGGGCCCGAATAAGACGAACCGACAAGCGGCATGCCTATCAATGGCATGAAGCTAGCATATATTATTATATTTTTTTATATATATATTTTAATTTTAAATATATAATAGACTTTTAATTTTCGGAACTTTAACTCCGGAACTTAATTACAGGAGTTAAATTCCGACCATTGATAGTCTTGACCGTTTAATTCGGGAGTTAGCCCCGAGTTTATTTCCCGCCATTTATTTCTATCATTTAATTCCGACTTTTGGTTTTGTAAGAGCCTTAGTCTTTCGGACCGAGTTTTGTCCTTAGCCGAGATTGGCTTTGGCCGAGATTGGCCTTGCCGCACCCGCGGGCATGTCTGCCGCCCCTGCGGGTTTCCGCTCCCGCGGCCCAGGGAACCGCCCCCGCGGTTTCCTGCGGCTACAACCGTTTTTGTTGACTCCTTGACCCGTGCTTTACCCTTTCTTCTTCTTATTATTTCCCTTGGCTGATCAAGGGTTTCTTCTTTACTTCTCTTTCTCAGTTGCTCACATCCTTCTTGCTTTTCCTTGTCCTTCTTGATCTTGTGCTTGGTTTTCCATTGAGTTTGTAAGAGAGTTGTTGTGGTGGATGTTGATGTTGATGCTAGTGGTTGGTATGCTGAGCTTGGAAGCCAACTGTTGTGAGTCTTGATCTTCCCTGCAGCCTAGGACCACAGGTGTGGTAAGTGATCTGCTCTTTCTCTTCTTCCTTTCTTTGATTCCATCTTCCTTAGCTTAGGATTAGATGATTGAGTGTAGTTTGATGTTGGAATGTGTATGTATATGTATGTGCGTGACTTTGGATGAGAAAAGACGTTATTTGATCACGTGAAGAGCTGAAGAGAAGCCGCAAGATCGCTTTCTGCTTCGTCGCCGCCCCAGCGCCCGGAAGATGCCGCCCCTGCGGACGTTGTGCCATTGCGCCCGCTCCGTGCCCGCGCCTTGCCGGCATCCCTTGTCACCGCGCCTGTGGCTGCTCCCTGCCGCGCCTGCGGGTTGTCTATTCCGCCCCTGCTTCCCTTGATCACGCAGGTGCGTCTTGTCCCGGGACTAGCTATAGTTGGGTAGCTCCTTTCCTTTCTTAGTATGAGGGACTTAGTACCATGCTAGGTATCGGATGTTGATGAGTATGATACAGATATGCCGGTTACGGCTTTGAGGTTTACGAGTTGGATATGATCCCTATGGATCCCTTGGGTCTAGGTGTGACCCCTTTGTGTGATAGGAGTTTGATATATATATGTATGCCTTGTATAGGCCGTGTTATCCTCCAGTTTGGAGTGGACCAGTCTGAGAGTTGATCGTGGTTGAGTTTACTCCTGAGGTTGAGGTAAGTCCATAGGACTTACTTAGCTACTATCCTTATATTGGATGTATGCTTGAGTGGTGTTTGTTTATGCTTTGTAGCATGCGATATGGTTCATTACCGACCTATGTTATATTGACCGCCCATTGTAGTGGTTGTGACAACTTACCTTTCATCCCGTAGTGGAGTCTGGGAAGTTCTCTATAAGCTAGTTAGACCTGGTATACGGGAAGGACACCTACCACTCCATATGGTATACGGGAAAGTGCGCTGATACCACTCCAGCTAGCTATTGCACGCAGAGGCAAGGGTTATATACATTCATCGTGTCACATATATTCATATACAGATATATTATTTGAATGAGTAACGTTATAAAGATAATAACCGGGTAAATGTGTGAAAGCATGATGATGTGTTAAGATTTATGATGTGTGTTTGTGCTCTAGCATCTTCTTATATATGTGTATGGTTAGCTAACGGTTTTATACCGTGTTGTAGATCCTTTGCATGTTAGGAAAGCTGCAGAGTGATCCAGATGGGTGATCTGCTGAGGGTTCCGTACACTGGGGCGATATCGTGGGATTTGGGTTATTTATGTTGTACGAACTTCTGTTTTGACTTTGTACTCAACACTACTCTGTATAACCTTTTGATATTTATATATATCAGTTTCATGTTTTGTTTTAATCTATTTGTGCCTTGTTGTAAGATCAGTGAAACTGTTGTCAAGCTAGGGTCAGGATCCATTGTGAGATCCTAGCCCAGTAGCGCCTCAAGTCCTACGGATTCGGGGTGTTACAAAGTTGGTATCAGAGCCCAAGTTGACAACAATGGCACTAGTATCAATAAAGTTCGAATAGATAAATAAACAGAACCCGAAAGGGGTCTGACTTTTCAAAAGGTTTTGGTTTTGAAATGAGTACAAATGTTTTGGGATATTGTGTACGTGAGTCATCGCCCCTTTGAAGACCTCAATAGTATAGATATATATAGATATTCTGTTGTGATTGATTTGATATATATCTATACATATGGCATATATATAGCCTTCTAAGTTAGGTTTACGTCTTCTGCAGATGATTCAGACTAGAGCCTTACCTGCAGCTAGATGAGGTAGAGGTAGACCCCCTCTAGGTAGAGGACGAGGGAGGACTCCTGCTGGTGGTTCACAGGCAGCGGGAGAGATACATGAGGAGGTTACTGAGAGCGTCGTTCCTGAGACTAGGAACGGTGCAGCTGAGAGACAGAGAGCACAGTCTGGTGATTCTGATCGTGTCTCCATGGGGGGATCTGAGTTCCGTGCTTACATCAAACGAGTAGAGGAGGCTGCCAAAGCCGGTAGACGTACCCCAGATTTACAGGCACGGGAGGGACCATCTGAGAGATCCCACGGAGTGACGCAGGTGCCAGCTGTACAGGCACACGCTGTTGAGATTCCTCCGGTTCGAGAGTAGCATAGAGGGCCTATACTAGATACCTGGTTGAAGGCATTCCATCAGATGGGTGTACCCCCTTTCACTAGGAAGGTGGGGTTAGAGGTTGAGCTCTAGATTGCGCATGTGGACTCAGCTCTGGAGTCCATTAGATGTCCAGTGGACAGACAGATCAAGCTGGTTCAGACTTTATTCCGGGACTTGGCACAACACTAGTGGAGATCAGTACGGGGTTAGGTTACCAGTTATGAGCAGATGAAGACTATGATAAGAGAGCGTTTCTGCCCTGCCTCACTAAGGAGGGAGAAACTGTGGGATTTTGTGGAGGCTGGGTTTGAGGATGTACCAGTCTCCGAGGCTATCAAGAGGTTTAAGGAGGAGCTGACATTGCTGGGTCCAGTTGCACCTCCTGCAGTTCAGCACGTATATCTGTTTTCCCGACGACTGAGGGACGCTACCCGGACTTACATGGCGGGATTTCATTGTGAGACTCTTACAGATTATCAGGACAGAGCTTCCGACTATGAGAGGGAGCGAGTTGGTCAGAGGAGAGCATCTCAGACCGGAGGGTCTAAGAAGAGACAACGTACAGGGCAGACCAGTGGTACTGATGGTGTTGCTAGTGGTTGGCGAGGTCAGAGACGCAAGAGTCAGCCTTCATCTGCACCAGTTGCAGATAAGGGACGTCAGTGTTTTAACTGTGGAGATCCAGGGCATATGAGGCTAGAGTGCACGAGGCCACTAGTGACTTGCTACACTTGTGGTAGGCAGGGTCACCGAGCCGTTTACTGCCGACAGGGCGGAGCTGCCTCTCAGCAGGGTTCTTCTCCTGCTGGTGCAGTGGGAGGTGGACAGAAACCACCTCAGCAGCAGCAGATTCAGGGATAGCAGAGGGTCCTAGATCGCCCTACGACTCAGGGATCTGCTCCTGAGCCGAGTAGAGGCAGAGGTCGTGGTGGGAGCACCGCCGATACCCGAGGCCCACAGGGCCGAGTTTTTGAGCTGAGGAGTGCATAGGAGCCAGCTGCACCTACTGCTACAGGTACCATCTTGATTCATGGTTTACCTGTTCCTGTTAGAGTTTTATTTGATACTGGTGTTACGCACTCTTTTATTTCCGATGCCTGTGTAGAGCGTCTTAGTTTAGATACAGTTGAGGGGATGCCCTTTATTATAGGGTTACCCGATGGTGGTAGGGTCAGAGGTACCCGTGAGATTCACGGTTGTCCCATTTTTGTAGGGACCCGTGTGTTACTAGTTGACTTCTTTGTCATGCCATTAGAGCATGAAGAAGTCATTCTAGGTATGGACTAGATGGATAGACATTTTGCAGTCCTAGATGTAGGTAGGAGGATTGTTACCCTCTCTACCGAGTTAGGTCAGATAGAGGTTTTCCGAGGTTGGGACCTTGGAAAGACATGCACAGTTATCAGCGCGATACGGGCAGCGAGATTGATTGCACAGGGTTGTGAGGCCTTCTGGTGTTATGCCATGAAGGAGGGGGAGAGTCCAACATTAGAAGATATCCAATTGTCTGTGATTTTACTGATGTTTTTGCTGAGCCGTCCAGTTTGCCGCCTCAGAGGAGTGTGGACTTCAGTATTGAGTTAGAGCCTGGTACGAGACCGATCTTGAAGGCCCCATAGCGGATGATGCCTATCGAGATGCTGGAGCTGAAGAAGCAACTCGAGGAGTTGGCTAAGAAGGGCTTCATCCGCCCTAGCGTGTCCCCATAGGGAGCACCTGTCCTCTTCGTACGGAAGAAGGACGGATCACTGAGGTTATGCATTGATTACAGAGATCTGAACAAGGTGACCATCAAGAACAAGTATCCATTGTCGCGCATTGATGATTTGTTAGATCAGCTTCAGGGAGCGACTGTATTTTCCAGGATTGACCTGCGTTCCGGGTATCTCCAGCTGAGGGTGAGAGAGCAGGATGTGCACATGACAACATTCCGGACCAGATATGGCCACTACGAGTTTGTAGTGATGCCATTTGGGCTTACAAATGCCCCAACAGTTTTCATGGAGTTGATGAACAACATCTTCATTGACTTCCTGGATCAGTTTGTGGTAGTCTTTATAAATGACATTCTGGTATACTCTCGCAGTGGAGAGGAGCATGCAGGACATCTGAGGACTGTATTGCAGGTTTTGCGGGATAGAGAACTTTATGCTAAGTTCTCTAAGTGTGAGTTCTGGATGCCAGAGGTAGCATTCCTGGGTCATGTTGTATCAGCTGAAGGCATCAAGGTGGATCCGGCGAAGATTGAGGCAGTAGCAGCATGGACTGTCCGACGAACGTCAAGGAAGTACGTAGCTTCCTTGGCCTAGCCGGTTATTACAGACGCTTCATGGAGGGATTCTCTGTGATTGCCCGTCCACTGACGAGTTTGCTGAGGAAGACTACCAGATTTGTGTGGTTTGATCAGTGTATGCAGAGTTTTAAAGAGTTGAAGAGGCGTTTGACTTCTGCTCCTATTTTGGCACAGCTAAAGGGTACAAAGGATTTTGTGGTATATAGTGATGCATCCAAGCTAGGCTTGGGATATTTTTTGATGCAGCGAGGCAGAGTTATTGCTTATGCGTCTCGACATCTGAAGACATATGAGGAGAACTACCTGACTCATGATCTGGAGTTAGCAGCGGTAGTTTATGCACTGAAGATTTGGAGACATACCTGTATCGTGCTACGTGTCAGATCTTCACAGACCATAAGAGTCTGAAGTATATTTTCACGCAGCGTGAATTGAATAACCGCCAGCGTAGGTGACTCGAGCTGATCAAGGATTTTGATTTAGAGATTCTGTATCATCCAGGGAAGGCGAACGTTGTCGCCGACGCCCTGAGCAGGAAGACGCCTCGAGAGCAGGCGATTGCGAGGCTGAAAGTTCAACATCAGTTGCAGAGGGATTTGACCTGGTTAGAGTTGGACATCCAGTTTCCTGATGAGGATGCCCAGCTGCGTACTTTAGTGGTTCTTCCTGATCTGTTGGGTGAAATCCAACAAAAGCAGGAGACTTGCCCGACACCGATGAGGATACGAGATAGGATGTCTCGAGATGAGGCACCACAGTTCCTGCTAGGAGCAGATGGAGTTTTGAGGCACCGCGGTCGCGTCTGTGTACCCGCTGATGCGGAGTTGAGACAGGATTTTACAAGAGTCTCAATGTACACCTTACTCTGTACATCCAGGTACGAGTAAGATGTATCAGGACTTGAGACGTTTATATTGGTGGGGAGGGTTGAGGCCCGATGTGGCCAGATTTGTGGAGCAGTGTGCGACCTGCCAGCAGGTCAAGATCGAGCCTTTCAGACCTGAAGGTGAGCTTCATCCACTTCCTGTTCGATAGAGGAAGTGGGAGGACGTCACCATGGATTTTGTGACTGGATTGAGGCTGAGCCGGAGTTTTGATGCTATCTGGGTCATAGTGGACAGATTGACGAAGACGGCACGTTTCATTCCTATTAGGGAGACGTGGCCGGTGAGCAGATTAGCTGAGGAGTACACTAGGCAGATAGTGAGACTCCATGGTGTACCGAGGACGATCGTCTCAGATAGAGATGGACGATTTACCTCGAGATTCTGGCAGCAGACTCAGACTGCCTTGGGGATGAGTTTGCACTTCACGACTGCGTTCCTTCCTCACACAGATGGTCAGTCAGAGAGGACCATTCAGACCTTGGAGGATATGTTGCGAGCTTGTGTGTTGGACTGGGGACAAGTGTGGACGGATCATCTCCCACTTGTTGAGTTCTCATACAACAACAGCTGGCATGCATCTATTGGGATGGCCCCATATGAGGCACTGTATGGACAGAGATGTCGTACCTTGTTATGCTAGGATGAGTAGAGCAGTGTTAGTGGTTTGACACCTTATCAGATTCGGGATGATGTGGCTCGAGTAGCACTGATTAGAGAATGGATGCTGACTGCGCAGAGCCGTTAGAAGTCTTATGCTGATAGGAGGCGTAGACCTCTAGAGTTTAGAGTTGGAGCCCATGTGTGGTTGAGAGTGTCCCCGACACGAGGTGTTAGGCGATTTGGCATTAAGGGGAAGTTGAGCCCCCGATATGTCGGACTGTTCGAGATTCTAGATCGGGTTGGGAGTGCAGCATACAGATTGGCTTTGCCTCCGAGATTAGAGGGTGTTCACCCTGTGTTTCACGTGTCTCAGCTGCGGGAGTACATACAAGATCCGAGACACATTGTGAGTTATGATGATTTGGTGGTTGAGCCGGACCGCACATTTGTTGAGCACCCTATTGTAGTCCTAGAACGAGGTATGAGACGCATGCGTTCGAAGGACATTCCTATGCTGAGGATACAGTGGTCGAGACGAGGACCTGATGAGGCTACATGGGAGACTGAGGATAATATCAAAAGGAACTATCCAGAGTTCTATGCTGAGTTAGATGCACCAGTAGGATCACCGAGTAGATCTTAGTGCTATCTTGGTGAGTATTATGTACTTATAGGCTTATGTGCTATGATGTATTTATTTTCATACTAGCTTTGATGTGATTATGATCTTATTAGATCTTGTTTTGCTAGTATGATTATTGTTTATAGCTGGAGATGGTTCTTTCCTCCATGCTATGGTGTTATGATAGGTTTAGCTGGAGATGGTTCTTTCCTCCATGTTTCGATGGACATAGTTTTGGATGGAGATGTTTTCCCTCCATGCCCTTGTGTTGTGATGTGTTAATGGTTTCGCTAGAGATGGATTTCCTCTATGCCCTGGACAATATAGTTGTGTTGCTGGAGTTGATGTTATCATCCGTGCTTGTGTTGATGCTATAGAGAGAGTGTACCTCGGCTTGTGAGTCCGAGTGGTTCGAGGATTTTTGCAAGTTTCGGGATGAAACTTGTTTTTAGGGGGGTGAGGTGTAAGAGCCTTAGTCTTTCGGACTAAGTTTTGTCCTTAGCCGAGATTGGTTTTGGCCGAGATTGGCCTTGCCGCACCCGCGGGCATTTCTGCCGCCCCTGCGGGTTTCCGCTCCCGCGGCCCAGGGAACCGCCCCCGCGGTTTCCTGCGTCTGCAGCCGTTTTTGTTGACTCCTTGACCCGTGCTTTACCCTTTCTTCTTCTTATTCTTTCCCTTGGCTGATCAAGGGTTTCTTTTTCACTTCTCTTCCTCAGTTGCTCACGTCCTTCTTGCTTCTCCTTGTCCTTCTTGATCTTGTGCTTGGTTTTCCCTTGAGTTTGTAAGAGAGTTGTTGTGGTGGATGTTGATGTTGATGCTAGTGGTTGGTATGCTGAGCTTGGAAGCCAGCTGCTGTGAGTGTTGATCTTCCCTGCAGCCTAGGACCACAGGTGTGGTAAGTGATCTTTTCTTTCTCTTCTTCCTTTCTTTGATTCCATCTTCCTTTGCTTAGGATTAGATGATTGAGTGTAGTTTGATGTAGGAATGTGTATGTATATGTATGTGTGTGACTTTGGATGAGAAAAGACGTGATTTGATCACGTGAAGAGCCGAAGAGAAGCCGCGAGATCGCTTTTTGCATCGTCGCCGCCCCTGCGGACGCTGTGCCATCGCACCCGCGCCGTGCCCGCGCCTTGCCTGCGTTGCCTGCGTCCCTTGTCACCGCGGCTGCGGCTGCTCCCTTCCGCGCCTGTGGGTTGTCTATTCCGCCCCTACGTCCCTTGATCACGCAGGTGCGTCTTGTCCCGGGACTACCTATAGTTGGATAGCTCATTTCCTTTCTCAGTATGAGGGACTTAGTACCATGCTAGGTATCGGATGTTGATGAGTATGATATAGATATGCCGGTTACGGCTTTGAAGTTTACGAGTTGGATATGATCCCTATGGATCCCTTGGGTCTAGGTGTGACCCCTTTGTGTGATAGGAGTTTGATATATATATGTATGCCTTGTATAGGCCGTGTTGTCCTCCAGTTTGGAGTTGACCAGTCTGAGAGTTGATCGTGGTTGAGTTTACTTCTGAGGTTGAGGTAAGTCCATAGGACTTACTTAGCTACTATCCTTATATTGGATGTATGCTTGAGTGGTGTTTGTTTATGCTTTGTAGCATGCAATATGGTTCATTACCGACCTATGTTATATTGACCGCCCATTGTAGTGGTTGTGACAACTTACCTTTCATCCCGTAGTGGAGTCTGGGAAGTTCTCTGTAAGCTAGTTAGACCTGGTATACGGGAAGGGCACCTACCACTCCATATGGTATACGGGAAAGTGCGTTGATACCACTCCAGCTAGTTATTGCACGCAGAGGCGAGGGTTATATACATTCCTCGTGTCACATATATTCATATACAAATATATTATTTGAATGAGTAACCAAGAGGACGAGAATGATACGCCCCCGGATGGCGATGCCATCCATGGGCCCGGATAAGACGACCCGACAAGCGGCATGCCTATCAATGGCATGAAGCTAGCATATATTATTATATTTTTGTATTTCAAATAATAGACTTTTAATTTTCGAAACTTTAACTCCGGGAGTTAAATTTCGACCATTGATAGTCTTGACCATTTAATTCGGTAGTTAGCCCCGAGTTTATTTCCCGCCATTTATTTCCGACTTTTGGTTTGACCCTCATCCACTATATAAGGGATGCTTGACCTCACTTGTAAAACATGTTCAATATTTTAGTTTTTTTTGTAAATACTTTAAATTATTTGTTGGTTTATTTCATTATTAATTTGTCAAATCAAAACATTGTCTACATTGTGTTCGATCTCGACCCCTTTACTAGTATTGAGTCTTGAAAATTATTTGCTAGATCTAAGACTCACGTTTTAACACTCATTAAATTGACGCATTTTTCATGGAAGGCTTTGATTTGTTTGACGAATTAATTTTGAAATCTTGTGTCATTTGATATTTGATATTTTCTTATTTGTAAACATGCATGGTATGAAGTGGAAGATTTAAGCTAGGGATGGACAACTTCCACACCTAGCTCCGATCCGAAAAAGGTCATGCGAAGCATACGAAAGGACAAAATTGCAAAGTGTAGCGTCAGATCAACGGTTATCCCCATCCAGATAACTGACTCTATCATTGCGACATCGGTTAATTCCTCCTCTTCTAGTGGAACCCGTCGTGAAGACTATATAAATTCACCTTCAGGGGAAGGTAACACTTTTGCCGGACTATATGAGAAACTTGAGTAGTTGCATATGGAAATAGCAATATTAGGAAATAAGGAGAGATGCAATGCTTTAAGATTGTAAATGAGGTTGATAATACAAGGGTGAGGATCGAAAGAGCAAGAAGCTCCTACCCTCAAGTTCGATTTAGACAAGCAACAACACGAAATACAAGGGTCGAGATGAAGTCAAGAATACGGAACCTCAAACAAGAGATACTAAGGTTAGAGATAAGAGAGCAAGAGGCTCTAGAGGTTGTTATCACTACTGATAAGCACATGATAGCAACACTTATAGACCTGATCGATAAGCCAATGAAGATATTCAAAGATAACTATTCACTTTTTCGGGAAGCATTCAAGAGAAAATTCAAATTGCTAAACAAAGTTTGGAGAAGACTCGGAGGTGCTCTTCTAGACAACGTCAAAATCAAGGCACATAAGGACCTCCCACCAAACTAAAGAAGTTAGGTCCAACTAAAAGATCTAAAATAAGCGCTAATAGTGAGGTAACCTAGACTATTTTGTGAGTTTTACTTTGCTTTTATCTTATTATTTTCACATTGAGGACAATGCATGATTTAAGTATGGGTACGTACAAAATGATTTTCAAACGTCCCCCCCTCCCCGTAACCTTCGCCGATGTGACAATCGAGCGGCCTTTTACATTGCATCCACTCCCGTGTTTCATGAACATACGAAGCACTTTGAAGTTGAATAACACATAATTTGAAATGAGGTTCAATATGGATTAATTCCTACCCATCATATTTGAACCGTCGATCAACTTGCTAATTAATCTTTTTCACAAAGCCTCTCGAACAATGTCCGTTTCATCATCTATTTTTCAAGTTAGGTGTTCGGAATCTTCACGCTTCAAATTGAGAGATTTATTGAATATTTATATATGTTCGGATACATATTGTATATATTTAAATACGCAATTTCTCCTTTATTGCCTTTCTCTCTTCCTTATTTTCTGCATATAATCCTCCTTTATCTGGGATAGTATTCTTTTATACCTTTCTCCTTCCATGAATATACCAGTTGCTCATTCTATCCTAATCTACTTACTCTACGTGTATTTTTTTTCAAATTACTATCAAACTTATGAAAAAAAATAAATTCAAATAGTTTTGCATTACATGGGGAGGTCGTGGACGGACTGTACTCAGTGTTTCGGTTATTGTTTTAACTCTCAAAATATTTGCTGTCTGTTTCCTTTCCTTCTCACGTGGGCTATATGTATGTGCTATCTTTTTTGTAGATTTATGTTTCTTAGGGAACATGTAGTTTATTTCCAATTCAGATTTTTGTTTGGATTACATAATTTGGTATTATTATTATAAGTAATTATTAACTTCTTTTTTTTTCAATTATAATATTATAGATTTCGGTTAAGAAATACTGATATACTCTAATATTGTATGGTTGGAATGTAGATCCTAAATCATCAATTATTGTATAATACAACTCGATGATTGAAATTGAAATACGTAAATAAATGGCCTTGTACGATAAATTTATTTATTATTTTTGGTCCAAATAAATTCTTCTCGTGATAAACTTAAATACGATTAATAATAAAAAAAAAATGCAGATAATTAATTTTGTGGGTCTTGAAAAAAAAAACATTTATTGCAGTTGGCAGTTGCAACTATGTCACTGTTCTTATTTTGATAGAATTGAAAAAAAAATAAAAAAATAAAAAAATACGGTACGGACCACCGGACCACGACGAAGCATGAAGTTGTGTTGCTGAAAGAAGTTACGAAGGCAAAGAAAGGAAGACAAGCATACGTAAAAATGGCAGCGGAAACCGACATTCAATGTGAGGCAGCTAAGGGTTAGCTCTTTGACCTACAGACGTAGAAACTACAAAGTGTGTTTGTATATATTTATGAAGTAATTAACATTCAAGAAGTCTGTTTGATTGTGTATTGGTGAGCACCTGATCTCATACCTACCACTCTTTCAACGACACTGCCCTTTGCTTTTATGTCTGCGAACCAAGCAATATTGGAAATCTACAAATTCAAGACCAGATTAGTGTTTTTAAACACTCTTATTAAATATGTCTTTATGATTTTTCTCGATTTTTGCTACTTAAGTAACGTGTGGGTTATCTACGAGTTTTAATTTGTCACAATTAATTGTTCAGATAGACAAAATCTTCTTCTTTATTTTAAAATGAGATAAACCTGGAGTACGTACGCACCCTTCGATTACTTTCAACTCTTTATCCACCAATAATATATACCAAATGAAAAAATTGGAAATAAAAAATTACAATTAAATACATTAACTTTTATTACTTCTCAGACTTTGTATTCCTCAACCAAACAAATTATTAGATGGTTTTTCTATTCATCGATTCTAATGTTTCAAAATTTTAATCTGAAAAATTCAACAACCCTAAAACTAATCTAGGGGTGTATTCAATCCAGACTTTTAAAGATTTTGACTAAATTTTAACAATCTATGGAATTTCCTGATTTTGTGGGATATTTTAATTCTATATATAGTTAATACAGATTTTGTCAGATTCTATCAGATTAATACATGGCCAAAAGAAAAGGAAATCATTCATCTAGTATGACTAGTTTATATAGCAAATTTTTAATTAGTTGATATACTAACAACTTATCCATGATTAAAAGAAATCATTTAGAAAAATAACATACAATTATCAATTTATTAAAATTCACAACCAACATCAGCAATTTAATTTCTATTGTAAGTAAGCCTAAGTACCTACTTATCAAATAATTTCTATTGATTTTCGATCGATTACCTACTGATTTTATGATTAATTATATAGAAATATATATATATATATATATATATATATATATATATATATATATATATATTATATTAAAGCATATGATAAAGTGCAATTGCACTGCAGAACACAGAAAATACTTTAATCATCTAATATATATATATATATATATATATATATATATATATATATATATATATATATATATATATACCGAGATTGCATAAACAAAAAAAGGAGTACATATGGTACAATGCTTTTTCCGAAATCACTGAAGTCGCAAAATGAAAAGAGAAAACTGAGAAGAACGCTCACACGTTTCTTATGACAAATCAGTAAGACGAACCCAAGCACTCGAAGTCCATACAATCAACATGACGGAAAACAAGAGAAAGAACTAACCTCCGACGATGCACTGAGTCAAGCACTCTAAAATGCTCAAAAACTTTGATTTGACCGTTAGGGTTATTCAGTGTTGTAGTTAGGGCTGTGCAAAATTGACCCGGACCAAATCCGGTCCGGTCCCCGGTCCAGGATTTTAGGAAATTCCGGTCCCGGTTCAATTCCAGTCCGGACCGAAAAACCGGGTCGGACCGGATTTTATTTTTTATATATATATTTTTATTAATTTAAATTTATATATTTTAAAAAATTATATATATTTTGTATATATTTAATTAAAATATATACTTTTTGATTTTTTTTGTTATTTGCAAAGATAAATATTTTTTATTTTAATTTATTTTATTCCGGTCCGAACAGGTCCGAATCCGGTCCGGACCGAAAAACCGGGTCGGACCGGAATTTATTTTTTATATATATATTTTTATTAATTTAAATTTATATATTTTAAAAAATTATATACATTTTGTATATATTTAATTAAAATATATACTTTTTGATTTTTTTTGTTATTTGCAAAAATATATATTTTTTAATTTAATTTATTTTATTCCGGTCCGAATCCGGTCCGGACCAGAATGGACCGGACCGTAACGGTCTGGTCCCCGGTCCAAGTTTTTAAAAATTCCGGTTCACCGGTCCGGAAATTCCGGTCCGGCCTGGACCGAGAACGGAAATTCCGGTCCGGTCTGAACCGGATGCACAATCCTAACTGTAGTTTGACGTGGAAATCTTATGTGTTAGGAGAAGATTTCTATAGGGTTTATAAGTAATAACAAATCCTACAAAATCAATGAAATAATAGATTCTTTTAAAATCAAAAAACTTTTAAATACCATAGGAATTTTATGGAAAATTTAAAATCCTTATTGAATATCAAAAGATTTATATAGACTTTTAAAAATCTATATTGAATACCCATAGACTTTTAAACTCCAAAAAATTCGTGTAAAATCTTAATTGAATACACCCCCTAAATGGTAACGGATGGACCAACTATCATGCTTTAGAAAAATCAAAGAAAAATAAAGAAAGTGAGAACAGGAAATACAAAGATCCGAACTAAGAGAAGCACAACGTTAAGAAAGAAAAACAAAGCAAGGAAAATGAAAGACGAAATGCAAGACGCCTAAAGTAGAGGAGATAGACCATTTAAGTTGAAGAATTGCATAACTAAACTCTTAGTGACCCGTGGTTAAAATCATATTTGAACTTCCTCGTTCACGAGTCTTCGGATTTCGATCAAATGTCTACGATCCCTCTAAACGGAACAAGTTCAACTCATCTAAGAGGACAAAACTCCAACCACCAATACCTGTAAACACCTTCATCAATCCTCGAACAACAATTATTTTTGTAAATGATTGTTTAATTATTGTTAAAATTGGCTAATTTTAAATAAAAATAATATTATTTATCATTAGTATTTTATCAGAATTTTATATCGACTTTTTTCCCAGGAATTTTTTTCTTTTTTAAAGTTTTTTCAAGATATTCATATGAAAGCGAAAGTTGATGATGTATAAGTGGCATAATTTAATTTTTGAATCTGAAAAGAAAAAAAAAAAGGCACTGAAAAATCAAAAGTGGGGCGAGGGGGCAGCATATGAATATGACACTGTTATAGAGCTACCTAACTAATTAATAATCCATCTCTCTCACAATACTTCATTCTTTTTCTTAGGTTAACCACAATACTGTATTTTAGCCGCCAATCAATTCAAGAATACGGTACCCTCCTTTACTATTTTCTTTTTTTTTTTCTTCTTACTTTTATCCAATCAATTGAAGAATACGGTACCCTCCGGTTTTTAAAAAAAATTAAAAATTAAATATTATACCGAAAATTTTATAAAATCGGGCACAAAACATAATACCTTAATTTGATCTAAATAAAAATAAATATATTCAATAGCAATTTTAGTGAACTTACATTAAATTCTGTTTTCAAAATGGCTGTTATTATTTGAGAAATTTTGGCAAATTAATTTTAATAAAGTGGGTTCAATATCAAAAACTAAAAGGTGAACATTTGCAAACAAACTTTTTATTTGTAATTGATTAGGAATACTTATCGATTAAAAATTTGTTTCATCTTAAAAAAAAATAAAAATTCTTTCCTTTGTCTTCTTCGATAGAGTAAACTTAAACCCTTCACATACTTCTCTTTTAGATATAAATAATCCGATACATTAATTGTATAAAATAAATTTTATCCTGTTATGCTTCAACTTACATATTGTTGAATTACTTGAATCAATTAGTTGTTCTTTGTAATGTAATTTCAATTTTTTAAACCGATTGATTAATTTGTAACTCTTTCAAAATATAGAATGTTTATATTTGTACAAGTCATTTTACTTATCGATATTTCTTCGGGTGTGATGTTTGTAAATGTGTATCAAGGTCTATTAAAGTCCAAAACCTAAATTGACCCTAATAAATTCGGTTTTCGAATCATATATGATAACAACCGGACATATGTTTTTAGGTTCGGTTATCCTATTCTTGTCTTCAAAAAAATGCCATTCGATTCCATTTGGAACCTATGTTCAACCTAAATTAAATGATGTGACATAAAATCTTGCAGGAGAAAGATTCAAGAAGATAGTTGGCTTGGTGCTAATTTATTGGTGAATATATTAGGAAATCCATGAATATGTAAACATTACAATTCACAAATGCATGTGGCGTTCACGCATACTTTATGCAAACAGATGGAATTACAATATTGTCCCCTTCAAAAGTAGGTAAAAATGGCATCAACAAACACATTCTTAATTTCTAAGCTCTATGGGGATAAAAAAAAAAAAAAAAAGGTAAAAAAAAAAAAAAGAGTAAAATTTAACCTCATTGAGCAACACAGAAAGAAGTAAAAACCTAAATAGTGGATTTATGCCGATAAGATTATTGGGGCAAGACAGCAATCTTAGTAGAAAGAGAGAGAGAGAGAGAGAGAGGTAGGGATTCAGTACATCTCAGCACACGGCAGGGACTGGTAAGGCCTCCACAACATGGCTTGATTTGGCAGCAGCAGCAGCAGTACTAGTAATTTTGTTCATGCTGCTCTGTTTCTTGTTTCCACTTGCATCCTCTTCATTTTCGACATTCCTCTTATTGCTCTGTTTCTTGTTTCCAATTTCATCCACAAATGCTTCAGTCACAACAACAGCCTCTTCTTCTTCTTTGTTGTTGTTACTAGTAATAACAAACTCCTCAAAGCACTCATCTATGGTTATGTACTTATCCTTTGGGTAAAGCTCCTCGATCTCAACCTCATTTGGACCGTCTACTGCAAAATCCACCTGGCATCCCTTTATAAATATGTCATGAGTGAATGACGCCACTATACTCTCTGGGATACGATTCTCTGCAGCTAAGTCCAGCAAGTCGTCCTCGGTGACCGTGACACGTGGCAGGGTCTTACCGATCTTCTTCTCCCAAAGGCTTGCCAGCTCATTGATTGTTAGGTAGTTGCAAGGCGGCCGGAAATGAACCATCTTGTTCAACGTTCGTGGGTCTTCCAGAGTCTTGATTGTGAACTTACCGATATCGGAGCCGGCGACAAAGTAAGCTGTAGAATAAACAAATCAAACCGGATACCCGTAATGTGAGTGAGTGAGTGAGTGTGCCAGTCACATGACCAAATAATGTTTATAGTATTTTATTGTTTTTGGTAGAAGATTATTTTAGTATATTTGGGTACATGAAAAGTGGACAAAAAGTCACATGCAACTTATGGGACGTGCAAGGACATGCATCTTCAAAATGACATATGTCACTTGGCACAGTGAGTATTGAATGATAGTTCAATTTTATTATTATTTTCTTGTGTATGTTTTGTGTTGCGTAGAAACATAATCAATAACCAACCAAATCCTGGAGTAATTTATACAAAAGATTTTGTTTGCAATTAAAATAATATATATGCGTATTACTTGAACCCAATAGACCACTAATTAATTATTTATTTGGTAAATTTAGTATTAGTTAGGTGAGACCGTATCCAAATTTATAACTCATTAATTTACATTTAATTTTTGGTACAAAAGAAACTGTTTTGACCGATGAATTGAAGTAGATATTTTAAAGAATGCATTACCCTTAACGTTTCCATCTCCATAGATTTGGAAACGGTCCATAGGAGGTGTGACCTCTGAGGGGTGAGTGTTATCATAGTACGGCCACGACGCAATGGAGTTGCAGCATATGTGCGTGTATGGCACCCCAGCCTCCTCTATCGCCCGTCGCACCGCTCGCTTCTCCAAGTACATCGTCAGCCCCGGCTCAACCGGGTTCGCCCTGTCCACGTCGTGCCCAAACTCCGACGCCAAAAACCTCTGCCGTCGTTTTCATTTATCAGATACAACTTTAATAATTCATATATATATATATATAATGGAAAAAATGAATACCTTAACGCTAGGGACCGATTTGATGGCATGGATTAGGGGAATCTGGTCGAGTATGTTGCCACCTCCGACGGCGGATATGACAACGTTAATCTCGTTTTCTCTGAGTATCTTCTCCATTCGTTCTTTGTTATTTATAAGTCCCTGTACGTGTTTACAAAAACGAGTTTAATTTACTAGAGTTTGAATTCTTTAAATGATTATGTGACCGAATTTAATTATGATTTCATAGAAAGAAGAAGGCTGCATGCCTATAATTATACCTGCACAATTATGGCACCTTTATCTTCTAGGGCTTTGATGATTTTAGTCTTGGAAGGGGAAATGGGCCCGGGTCGAACCAGAATGAAAGTGGGTCGCTCCGATTCCAAGCTCGATTCCGTAACGAACCGACCAATGAACCCGGTAGCTCCGGCCACCAAGGTCCGGCACTTTGACTCAGGGATGGCGGTCACGGCAACAGTCATCTCGACTTGCTGGAAGATCGACTCACTTAACAATCTCGCTCGTTTTGGGAGAGAAGAGAGAGCTTGGCAAGTGACGAGGCAAAGATAGTCAAGCTGCATCAATTTAAATAGATGGTCGGAAACTAAAGAAAGTCCAAAGTAGATACTCTTTCATCTAACCTTCAACAAACCAACAGATTGAACTCCCATTTATTTGGGTTACAAATATTTTCCACCATTTTTTTAAAATGTATTTAATAGGGAAATAATTATAGAAAGTTCATTTATAGTTTCCTTTACATCATAAATAATATATTTATTTATTTTTGCGAAAATACACAGTATAGAACAAGACAATACCATTGGGGTTGGTGGACATCTCATGCGTTGGAAATGTAATTCAAATTTCGGGTAGGTTTGCCATTCTTGTGTCCTGTGAGTCAGTTATTTGGACTTCTTTTTATTTTTTTAATTTTAAATCGACATTGTTGGAAAAATGATTTATTAAATTAAAAAAACAAGAGTACTATTTTTATAAGTTACACACTTCTATATAATTAAGTTAGAATGGTATGATATTTGTTAAAAATTGTAAATATTTGGTTTAGAATAATATTTTGGTGTTGACTAATAGGTACAAGACTGGAGAGGATGTCGTTCTTTGCCATCCATAAACAGCAGAACAATTGTGTCTGTTCCTCACCTACTCTCTTCTCCCTATTTTCAATTAGGAGAAGCAAATCATATCTTTTCAACTGAACGATTAGAGAATTTTCATTATTCTAATTATTTTTTTAATTACAAAATCACCTATTTTTTATAGTCTCTTCTCAACCACTTCAGTTATTATTATTATTTTGCAACTACTTCTTTCAAAATTGAAGGTGAGCATGCTCATATATATGTCATGTGTCACCAAAAAAGTTTTTATACGAATATGGATTATATGATTTATAATTATATATATTATATCACATATTTCCACACAATCAACCCTTTTTAAAGACTAATATTAGATATCCCAATAGCCATATTTGAGATACTAAATATTTCCTTATTAATGCGTTTTATGTTCCTAAATGTGATATTGACAATGTGCTAATTATTATTCTATAACATATCATTCACATTTCATATGTTCAATATTCATGTAGCATATATATTGAATATTATCGTTTAATACATTGTATAACCTACGGTTTACTTGTAACTAACATGCTAAACATTTGTATATAGCACATTTATTGAATAAGACGGGCGGTCCCGTCATATTTTTTTTAAATTTTTTTAAAAAGAAAATGATACAAATTAAAATATATAATAAATAAAATTATAAGCTATAAATCAAAGTAGCTCAATGGTGGTGAACGTTTGAACCTTTTGTTGGTTTCAAACGTTGCCCAACGATTATAATTATATCCGTTGGATTATATCCGGTGGTTATAAATACAATCAAAAGTTTCAATGTACATATTCCATTTGTTTCATATCTTACTTCTCAAATTCCGGATGAGTTTGTTTCTCACATCCAAGTATGTTTATGCTTCGATATTTTTATTTTGATTTTGTTAATAAATGTTAGTAAGTTTGTTATTCTAGTATTATTCGGAATTAGTTATTTTAGTATTATCATTTTTTATCTACGAAATATTAGTTGTTAGTATCCCGAAAATATTAGTTGTCTTAGATAGACATTAATAGTAAGTAATTTGTTTGAAATAGGAACTCCCGAACTATTCTCCCGATTCCGGTACTGGTTATTCATCTATGTTTGAGCTTCACGTACGGGTTTTTCCGATCCATTATAGAGAGAATCTAGTCAATTAGCTCGGTTCATGGGGATGTCTAAGAATATGGTGTTAGTAACCAAATCATCATGGATAAATAGTAAAGGTATGTGCACGTTTCGCTTAAGATGCGAACGTTATAAGCACCGTAGGAGAAAGAAAGACGTTGATCCGGAGGAGGAGACATCTAGTAGTCGAGAAACTAGGTCGAGGAAGATCGGTTGTCCGTTTGAGCTAGAGGGCAGTAAAATTGATCATGGTAAGTGGACTTTGAGGGTAATTTGTGGAGTCCACAAACACGACCTATTTGAGCGATTGAAAGGTCATTCATTCACCGGTCGGTTGACACCCTCACAATATCGGAAGTTGTGCCATGAACTTGATTCGGGTTTAAAACCGAAAGATGTATTGGAAAAATTGAAGTTGGTGACACACACAAAGTCACATCTATCCAACAAATTTACAATACCGGATTGAAGATGAGGAAGGAGATTTCCGATGATTGGGGTTTAATCCAGCAATCACTCTATTTTCTTGACCAACGAGATTACTATGTCCACATTAGGAAATGTCTTCAAATGGATGAAATAGCCAATTTGTTCATCTCTCATCCAGGTTCTATGCATCTGCTGAACCTATTTCCATACGTCATTGTCATGGATTCAACATACAATAAACAAGTAAGTTCTAATCATTGAATTTAATTGTATTATAATTCATTTTGGTTGTAATTTAGTGAAGTGATAGTAAAAGTTTCAATGTACAAGTACAAAATGCCTTTGCTTGAGATTGTTGGGATCACCAGACCTTAGGCATGGATGTTGGTGGATTTAAGTGTTTGGTTGATAACATGGATTTTATGGTGAATGATCAGATCTCTAAGATACAAGCTTCATTCGAGACTTCCCCTGAGAGGATCTTGTTTTTTGTTTGGATACCTGTATTTGACAAGCTTCGGGATAAATTAAGCAACGAGTGTTTCAAGTTGTTGTTGGAGATCTATGAGAAGGCGAAGAAGTTAAAGGACAATATCACATGTTGGGATTTCTATTGGAGGGATTTTTTTTGACTCACTTGTGCTCATGAGTTCTATCAAGCTATGCAAACACGTGCATGTTCAATTAAGTTTGGATTAAATTCATTCTTTTTGGAAGCAAGTGTATTGGCGTTTAGTGGATCCAACGGAAGAGGGTCAAGACATGATTTACATCAACTTGCACGCAAAGACGTTGAACAAATTCAAAGAAATGATGGCTTCGGGGGCGCTTGCCTCCGATCAAATTGAGCGAATGACATCGTGTTACAAGGATGTTATAGACGGGATCGTCCACCAGGTCTAGGACGTTGAATAGGGGGCCGGGCTAGAGAGAGTTCCATTGACGGTGATCCAGTTGAGTTGACTCCGACTAGCCGTAGATGGGGTCGTCCCCCGGGTTCGGGACGTTAAAGATCGAGAGCTCATAATTTTAGAGAGAAGGAGATGGGGAATATAATTGGTGTCCCGTTGAGATTCATCAACTCATGCTTCCTTATATACATTTTACTAGGGATGTCACTAGAGACGAAAATTTTGGATATCGCACAATCGCAGTGGTTTCTGGATATTCAGGCAAAGACTACTACTTGACTGTACGTAGTGATTTGGCCATGAAGTTACGGTTTCATGAAACAATATATAAAAAGGTAAGTATTTTGAGTATATTTGACATAATTTTTATGTTTTTGTTTCTTTACATTGTTGAAATAATTTGTAATTTTGTTCTTGTAGGTGTGGATTCATGACTTGCCTTTTGAAGATCTCATCAATAGAGTTTACTATGTCTTACCCGACCCTTGCCCGCTAAGATGTTGGATGTTGACGTCAATCATGTAACACCCCAAATCCGTAGGACTCGAGGTGCTACTAGGTTAGGATCTCACAACGGATCCTGACCCTAGCTTGACAACAAGTTCACTGAATCTTACAACAAGGCACCAATAGATTAAAACAAAACATAAAACTGATATATATATATATATATATATATATATATATATATATATATATATATATATATATATATATATATATACATATCAAAAGGATGATACAGAGTACTGCTGAGTACAAAGTAAAACAGAAATCCGTACAACATAATAACCCAAAAACCCACGATATTGCCCAGTGTACGGAACCCTCAGCAGATCACCCCTCTGGATCACTGTGCAGCTCTCCTAACCTGCAAAGGATCTACAACACGGTATAAAACCGTTAGCTAACCATACACATATATAAGAAGATGCTAGAGCACAAACACATATCAAGAATATTAACACCTCATCATGATATCACACATTTACCCGGTTTATTATCTTTATAACGTTAAGCACTCAAGAGTATATATAAATCGGTATATGAAAATATGTGACACGAGGAATGAATATAATCCTCGCCTCTGCGTGCAATAGCTAGCTGGAGTGGTATCAGCGCACTTTCCCGTATACCATATGGAGTGGTAGGTTCCCTTCCCGTATACCAGAACTAACTAGCTTACAGAGAACTTCCCAGACTCCACTACGAGATGAAAGGTAAGTTGTCACAACCACTACAATGGGCAGTCAATATAACATAGGTCGGTAATGAACCATATCGCATGCTATAAAGCATATAACAAACACCACTCAAGCATACATCCAATATAAGGATAGTAGCTAAGTAAGTCATATGGACTTACCTCAATCTCAAAAGTAGTATCACTACGATCAGCTCTCACTCAAGTCCACTCCAAACTGGAGGACAACACGGCCTATACAAGGCGTACATATATATATATCAAACTCCTATCACACAAAGGGGTCACACCTAGACCCATGGGATCCATAAGGATCATATCCAACTCGTAAACCTCAAAGCCGTAACCGGCAAATCTATATCATACTCATCAACATCCGATACCTAACATGGTACTAAGTCCCTCATACTAGGAAAGGGAAGGGGCTACCCAACTATAGGTAGTCCCGGGAGAAGACGCACCTGCGTGATCAGGGACGCAGGGGCGGCAAACATGCCCGCGGGTGCGGCAAGGCTAAACTCGGCCAAAGCCAATCTCGGCTAAGGATCAAAACTCGGTCCGAAAGAATAGAGCTCTCACATCTCATCCCCCTAAAAACAAGTTTCGTCCCGAAACTTGCAAAGTTCTGAAACCACTCGGACTCATAAGCCGAGGTATAACTCTCTCTATAACCTCAAACATAAGCATGGAGGAAATCATCAACTCCAGCAACAAAATACTATCCACGGCATAGAGGAAAACCATCTCTAGCCAAACCATAAACATATCACAAGGCATAGAGGAATCACATCTCTAGCCGTATCATATTCATAATAGAAAGGCATGGAGGAAGAACATCTTCAGCACTACTATGTCCATCAAAATAGCATGGAGGAAAGAACCATCTCCAGCTAAACCTATCATATCACAATAGCATGGAGGAAAGAACCATCTCCAGCTATAAACAAGAATCATACTAGCACAACAAGATCTAATAAGATCATAATCACATCAACGCTAGTATGAAAATAAACACATCATAACATATAAGCACATAACACTCACCAAGGTAGTACTAAGACCTACTCGGTGATCCTACTGGTGCATCTAACTCAGCATAGAACTCTGGATAGTTCCTCTGGATACTATCCTCAGTATCCCATGTAGCCTCATCAGGTCCTCGTCTCAACCACCAAATCATCATAACTCACAATGTGTCTCGGATCTGGTATGTACTCCCTCAACTGAGACACGTGAAATACAGGGTGAACACCCTCTAATCTCGGAGGCAAGGCTAATCTGTAAGCTGCGCTCCCAACCCGATCCAGAATCTCGAACGGTCTACCATATCGGGGGCTCAACTTCCCCTTAATGCCAAAACGCCTAACACCTCGTGTCGGGGACACTCTCAGCCACACATGGGGTCCAACTCTGAACTCTAGAGGTGTAACATCCCAAAGCCGCGGGACTCGGGGCGCTACGGGCGAGACCTCACAATGGGTCCCGACCCTTAGCTTGACAACAATTTCACCGGACCTTCCAACATGGCACAGATAAAGGTCGAAAACTCAAATATGTTTTTAATGTATGCGGAAACGAAAAGTATGAAACTACAACTTGGAAACTCAGCCGAGTCCTCAAAACAACGTAAATAAATCCGACTTCTAACATACGACAATATCCATAGATAACAACATGAAATGACTCAGAACATCCCCGTCCTATAATGTACGGAGACCCCGGTTGTCCACTCCTCCGCCTTACTCGGCGGCATCCCTAACCTGCAAGTCATCTACACAATCGGTTTAAAACCGTTAGCTAATATTCTAGGCATTAGAAAAGCGGTGAAGGCACAAACACACTCATACACAAAACATAAATCACACAAGTCTGGTTCCTTATCTTTATTATTAAGTCGTATTCCAATCTAGTTCAACTTCTTTTGTGACACGAGACCCCAATGGTCTCGCCTCGGTCCCTACTTACCGGCAAGGAATGGTACGGATGCATCCGTCCATCTAACCCGCCGGGCTAGTCGCCGAGAATCCCCTAGACCTCACTATGGGCTAGGCAGTATTGTCACCGCCCGTTCTCATACACTTGGGCCAATATAAACATATATATAAAGTCGGTGGTCCTAATTACCGGTTTCATCGTTATAACATAAAATAACACACACCACCCAACACACAACAATACTACTGCATACAATTCGAGCTAAGTAAGTCCGAAGACTTACCTAGTCCCAAACGCTATCTCACAAAACGTTCACGCTTCCCTTGGGAAGAAGTACTCAACCTGTTCACAACAAGGTATCATAAAAACCCGCTCAACTCGAGAAGTCTAGGACTTCTACACAAATGACCTACGCATGATCATTTGACTCGCATTCTAGGACCGCATCTTGGAGTCCAACATAATTACCGTCAATAATGACGTAAAAGTCAACTAGGTCTAATCCCGCTCCTCACATTCTCTTAAGGTCTCAAAAGCCGCTACTTGGCGTTTCCACTACGTTATGCTAATTCAAACCTATCATGATACTACTAAGCATATATAGATCGATACGAATTCATGGCTTTTACCGGCTTCGGATCCTAGCATGATACTATCCATTTCGCCCATATGTTAAATGATCGTAAACTTATAGCATAACGGAACCTAAGATAAACTCGTCTAATTTCCGAGGTTAAAACTCGCTAACATATTTTCCGGGCACTTATGCAATTCCTAACACGTATGGGCATAAACTGTAATTATCAAACTGTTGGGTATAAACTGTAATTAACTAAAAGCTGAGGGCCAGAATCGCAATTATACCAAAAGAGGGGGAGGCCCGTCCAAGATTTCTGGGCAATCTCAGCCGAGATCCTGCAGTGCCTCTCCGGCGGCTCCAGCGGCGGAAAGGGCTGCAACGGCCTCCCTCGACGGCCTGAGTCTAGGCTTCACTCCGACGGTGGCGGCCGGCCTCCAGCTCCGGCGAGGGCAACGCAGGGAAGGGCACGGAAGCTGCTGCTCACCCGAGGCCGAAGGAGAAAGGGCGTGGCGAAGGGGAGGGTGACTGGGCGTCGGCGTCTCCGGCTGGGCTCGTGCAGGCGGGGCACGGCGACGGCAACAGCGAGCTTAGCGGCCGGGACGCGGTGGAGGGAAGCTGTTGTGGTGTTCCTCTTGTTCTAGAGAGAAGAGAGGGCAAGGGGATGGAGTGCGGTGGTAAGAGAGGAGAGAGAGGGGAAGTGTGGTGTGCAACTCGGGTGTGGGTGTAGGCTGAGTATGGGGCGAGACCGAGGGGTCGGCCTAGGGCTGCAGAGGGGAGCTGCAGAGGAGCAGGGCGCGGAGTGGTGCAGAGCTGGGAGGTAGGCGTGCTCCTGCAGGCTAGGCGGGGAGTAGGCGGGCGGCACGCCAGGCTGGTCCAAACCAAGCCGCGTGAAGAGAAAAAAAAAGAAAGAGAAGAAAAGAAGTGCAGGCCAGTTTGGCGGTGGGCCCCGACCGACGTGGCGCCAGCATGGCGTGGGGCCCATGCTGAGGTGGAAAGGAGGAAAAAGAAAAATAAAAAAAGGGATGGGTTCCAAACTCGTAAAATAATTCCGTAACGGGTATTCCCGATATTCCCGAAAAATAATTTACGGTTTACGGTTTCGGAATATTTATCGAACCTTTCCGTAGAATAATTTACGGAAAGCGAAACAACACGATATATTTATTTTCTAAAATTTCCGGGCGTTACATCTAACCCCTCTAAAAACAAGTTTCGTCCCGAAACTTGCTAAACCCCACACTCTCCAAAATAACCGCCTCGTAGCCCCGTACAATTCATAAAAGGTATAATGTCGTCTCTAAATCAAGCTTATGTATAGAAACATATCACAACCTCGTAAGGTCCACATCACTCAACCAACCACATATCATAAAATCAAACAAGAAAGATCTCGGGACTAACCCGACGGTCCTATCGACGTGGCTAGGTCTGCATAAAACTCGGGATAGTTCCTCCGGATACTATCCTCCGTCTCCCATGTAGCCTCGTCGGCTCCTCTCCTCGACCACTGAATCCTAAGCATCGGTATCTCCTTCGATCGAAGGCGTCTCGTACTCCGCCCTAAGACCGCTATCGGGTGCTCTGCGAAAGTGTGGTCTGGCTCGACCACTAGGTCCTCATGACTAATGACGTGTCTCGGGTCATGTATGTACTCTCTCAGTTGAGAGACATGAAAGACCGGGTGTATACCCTCCAACCGTAGTGGCAATGCTAACCGGTATGCCACCTCACCGACTCTCTCCAAGATCTCAAAAGGTCCAACATATCGGGGGCTTAACTTCCCCTTAATGCCGAATCGTCTAACGCCCCGTGTCGGTGACACCCTCAACCAGACCTGAGTTCCTACCCTGAACTCGAGGGGTCTACGCCTCCTATCCGCATACGACCTCTGACGGCTCTGCGCAGCCAACATCCTCTCCCGAATCAAAGCGACTCTCGCCATGTCGTCCTGTACCTGATCCGGTGCTACAATGCTAGAGCTCCCGGGCTCATCCCAACACAAAGGAGTACGGCATCTCCGTCCATACAATGCCTCATACGGTGCCATCCCAATCGATGCGTGCCAGCTGTTATTATACGAAAACTCGACCAACGGGAGATGATCTAGCCATACCTGACCCCAGTCTAGTACACACGCTCGAAGCATATCCTCTAAAGTCTGGATAGTCCGCTTAGACTGGCCGTCGGTCTGGGGATGGTATGCGGTGGTGAAATGGAGGCTCGAACCTAGGGCGGCGTGTACTTGCTGCCAGAACCTCGAGGTAAAACGCCCGTCCCTGTCCGAGATGATGGTCCTTGGGACTCCATGTAGTCTCACAATCTGACGGGTAAACTCCTCGGCTAAACGACTCACCGGCCACGTTTCCCATATAGGAATGAAACGTGCGGTCTTCGTCAGCCGATCTACTACCACCCATATCGCGTCAAAGCTCCTACTCGGTCTCAGGCCGGTCACAAAGTCCATAGATATGTCCTCCCACTTCCCCTGCGGCACGGGCAGTGGGTGAAGCTCTCCTCCGGGTCTAAAGTGGTCAATCTTGACCTGCTGGCAGGTCGCGCATCGGGCCACATATCAAGCTACATCGGGCTTGAGCCCGCCCCACCAATAGGATCTCCTAAGGTCCTGGTACATCTTACTCGCGCCTGAGTGCACCGAGTAAGGTGTGGAATGGGCCTCCTGCAATATCCTCTCTCTCAGCTCCTGATCCGACGGTACACAAATACGTCCCTGACGTCTCAACAGCCCATCTGTTCCCGTGACAAACTGTGGTGCCTCTCCTCGGGACATCCTGTCCCGGATCCTCATCAAAATAGGACAACTCTCCTGCTTCTGCAGGATCTCTCCGGACAGGTCAGGTAACGCCTCTAACTCGGACAAACGACCGTCCGTACCCGGAAATCGGATATCCAACTCTAAGCCTATCAAATCCCTCTGTAGCTGAGGCTGAACTGTAAGCCGAGCTATCACCTCTTCCCGAGGTGTCCTCTTACTCAGAGCATCGGCGACTACGTTCGCCTTCCCGGGATGGTATAAAATCTCCAAGTCAAAGTCCTTGATGAGCTCCAGCCATCTCCTCTAGCGGTTATTCAACTCCCGCTGAGTGAATATATACTTCAGACTCTTATGGTCTGTGAAGATCTGGCACGCAGCCCCGTACAAGTAGTGTCGCCAGATCTTCAGAGCGTGAATCACTGCCGCTAGCTCGAGATCATGGGTACGGTAGTTCTCCTCGTACGGCTTCATCTGCCGAGAAGCGTACGCAATAACCCTACCCCTCTGCATCAAGACGCACCCCAAGCCTAGCTTGGAGGTGTCACTATATACCACAAAGTCCTCTATGCCCTCAGGCTGGGCTAACACAGGAGCGGAGGTCAACCTCCTCTTCAGCTCCTCAAAGCTGCGCTGGCAAGGCTCGGACCAGACGAACCTGGTAGACTTCCTCAACAAGGAAGTGAACGGTCGTGCAATCACGGAGAAACCCTCAACAAAACGGCGGTAGTATCCCGCTAAGCCCAAGAAACTGCGCACCTCCTTGACCGTCCTAGGAGGCGGCCATGAGGAAACCGACTCTATCTTCTCCGGGTCCACCATGACACCCTCGGCGGAAACTATATGTCCCAAAAATGCCACCTCGGACATCCAAAACTCACACTTAGAGAGCTTAGCGTAAAGCTCTTTATCCTGGAGGACTCGAAGTACTGTCCTCAGGTGTCCCTCATGCTCCTCTCTACTCCGAGAGTAGACTAAGATGTCGTCAATAAATACCACCACGAACTGGTCCAAGAAGTCGATGAAGATTCGGTTCATCAACTCCATGAAGACGGCAGGTGCATTCGTGAGCCCGAATGGCATCACGACAAACTCATAGTGGCCGTATCTCATCCTGAATGCCGTCTACGGTATGTCCTCATCTCTCACCCTAAACTGGTGATATCCCGACCTCAAGTCGATACGTGAAAATACGGATGCTCCCTGCAACTGGTCTAGCAAATCATCAATGCGCGGTAACGGGTACTTGTTCTTGACGGTGACTTTGTTCAACTCCCGGTAGTCGATACATAGTCTCAAAGATCCGTCCTTCTTCTTAACGAAGAGGACCGGTGCACCCCAAGGGGAAACACTCGGGCGTATGAAACCCCTATCGGCTAACTCCTCGAGCTGCTTCTTCAGCTCCAGCAACTCGATCGGCGCCATGTGGTATGGAGCCTTGGAGATCGGCCTAGTGCCGAGCTCCAACTCAATAGTGAAGTCAACGCTCCTCTGCGGTGGTAGCCCAGGTGGCTCCCCGAATACGTCCTCGAACTCGCATGCCACAGGGATCTCCTCCAGTGATGGTCCCGTCTCCTCTTCCTTCATGGCATAACACCAGAAGGCCTCACATCCTTGCCCGATAAGTCTAGCAGCTCGAACGGCGCTAATGAATGTACCGGCTTTCCCGAGGTCCCAACCTCGGAAAATCACCTCCTACCCCGTCTCTGTGGAAATCGTCACGATCCTCCGGCTAATGTCCAAAACGGCATGATGGCGGTCCATCCAATCCATACCCAAGATGACTTCTTCATGCACTAAGTGCATGACAAAGAAGTCGGCTAACCAATCTCGGTTCCCCAAACGAATGGGCAACCGCGTACCTCTCGGGTACCACTAACCCTACCTCCATCGGTTAACCCTATAGTAAAGGGTCTCCCCTCTATCGTAGCTAAGGACAACCTAGCTACACAATCATCGGATATAAACGAGTGCGTAGCACCCGTATCAAATAAAACTCAGACCGAAAAACCGTGAATCTGAATAGTACCTGGGGCTGCCGGTGTTGGAGGATCAACAACACTCCTCAGCTCGAATACGCTGGCATGTGTGCCTCTGGTCTCCTGAGTACCTCCACCACGGCCTCTACCTCGGCCTTGACCCTGAGCGGATCCCTGAGTGCGGGTCTGACCCTGACCCTGGCTCCTCTGCTGAGAGCCCTGTGCCTGATACTGGGGCGGCCTCTGACTGCCCTTGCTACACTAGCAGGCGAAGAACCCTGCTGTGATTGGGACTTGCCTTGGCTGCAAAAAGCAGCCCGGTGACCCATCTGGCCACAAGTGAAACAAGCCACATGCGGCTTCCTACATGTCTTCTTCGTATGTCCAAAACCTCCACAACCGTAGCACTGAGGTACTCCGTCGGATGCCGGTCTCGACGGCTGAGGACCAGAACGTCCCTGACCTGTAGCTCCGGCCCCTAACCCAGCTGGTGCCGTCCTCTGTCTCTTGTCCGATCTCCCGGACGGTGCTGTTCTCCTAGACCCAAGGCGGTCTCTCTCATAGGCCGAAGCCCGGTCCTGGTACTCAGCCAGTGAGGTACAACGGAAACCCGCCAGGTAAGCGCGGGTTGACTCTCTCAGTCTCTTGGAGAAAAGGTAGACATGCTGGTCCGCTGGGGGTGCAGAAGGTCCCAACAAGGCTAACTCTGCCCAAAAACGCCTGATCGCCTCAATGACTGGGACGTCCTCAAATCCTGCCTCCAGGAAATCCTGGACTTTGTCACTCCTCAGTGAAGCTGGGCAGAAGGTCTCCGTGACGAGGCTCAACAACTGATCCATCCCGGTCACACCGCCTCTAACTGTCCTTCACCAGTACTAGGCCTGCTCTCGAAACAGTGTCTGAACTATCTCCACCTGCCTCTCCTCTGGGTAGCGGATCGCCTCTAAGGCCGACTCAACGTGCCCAATCCAGTGCTCCACCTTTAACCCTACCTTCCCGTCGAAGTAGGGTACGTGCTGTTGGTTGAAAGCCTTCAACCATGAATCAGGTCTCGGAGACCTCAACTCGTCTCTCGGCCTAGCAATCTCCACAACTGGCTCGGGTGCAACAACTGTTGGTGCAAATATCTCTGGTGCAACCCGAACCTAGGTCACCCTTTGTGTGACCTCCGCTGATCTCGCTGGTGCCGGTGCAGGCACTGGTGGTGCGGGAGGTGGTGCTCCAGTCCTAAATGCCTCCTCTACCCGACGTACGTAACCTCCAAATACAGTAGCTGCTACGGACGCTCCCCCGGTCTTGGTAGATGAAGAACCTTGAACTCCGGACCTAACCACGGTCCCATCCCTAGCCTCGGGAACGATGCTCTCAGCTACCTCCTCTACTGGGGCCTCTGCTGCTGGTGCTCCCACAATTGGTGGGTCCGCAATGGGGACACGTCCCCGACCTCTACCTCTCGTACCTGGAGGTCTTCCTACTCGCCCCCGTCCTCTTGGGGCGGTAGGGGGAAGTGTTGGTCTACCCCTATCGGGTCTTACGTATGTTGTCGCTCTCGTACGTGCCATCTGATTTCGTATTGCGTTTACTTAATTATAAATACGTGGTACTATTTATAATCCGATATAATAACTTAAAGCGTAAATATAACATGTTCATAATACATATTCAAGGCATGCAAGTCCAAACATCCTAAGGTCACATAGTATCTAGATACATACAATTTCCACAATCACCCTAAGGTCACATATTATGCATAACTATATAGTAATTTATACCTACTCTTAATCCAGAGATCTATGTCGCCGAGGTTTGCGGAAGGAGCGGTGGTCCTGTACATTCTAACCCAATCCCGACTCATGCATATGATTTTGAACCTAGGGCTCTGATACCACTTTTGTAACACCCCAAATCCGCGGGACTCGGGGCGCTAAGGCCGAGACCTCACAATGGGTCCCGACCCTTAGCTTGACAACAATTTCACCGGACCTTCCAACATGCCACAGATAAAGGTCGAAAACTCAAATATGTTTTTAATGTATGCGGAAACGAAAAGTACGAAACTACAACTTGGAAACTCAGCCGAGTCCTCAAAACAACGTAAAT
Source organism: Fagopyrum tataricum (assembly GCA_002319775.1). NCBI lineage: Eukaryota > Viridiplantae > Streptophyta > Magnoliopsida > Caryophyllales > Polygonaceae > Fagopyrum > Fagopyrum tataricum. The sequence goes on along the minus strand of CM008280.1, from coordinate 19,866,997 downwards.
AAATCCGACTTCTAACATACGACAATATCCATAGATAACAACATGAAATGACTCAGAACATCCCCGTCCTATAATGTACGGAGACCCCGGCTGTCCACTCCTCCGCCTTACTCGGCGGCATCCCTAACCTGCAAGTCATCTACACAATCGGTTTAAAACCGTTAGCTAATATTCTAGGCATTAGAAAAGCGGTGAAGGCACAAACACACTCATACACAAAACATAAATCACACAAGTCTGGTTCCTTATCTTTATTATTAAGTCGTATTCCAATCTAGTTCAACTTCTTTTGTGACACGAGACCCCAATGGTCTCGCCTCGGTCCCTACTTACCGGCAAGGAATGGTACGGATGCATCCGTCCATCTAACCCGCCGGGCTAGTCGCCGAGAATCCCCTAGACCTCACTATGGGCTAGGCAGTATTGTCACCGCCCGTTCTCATACACTTGGGCCAATATAAACATATATATAAAGTCGGTGGTCCTAATTACCGGTTTCATCGTTATAACATAAAATAACACACACCACCCAACACACAACAATACTACTGCATACAATTCGAGCTAAGTAAGTGGGAAGACTTACCTCGTCCCAAACGCTATCTCACAAAACGTTCACGCTTCCCTTGGGAAGAAGTACTCAACCTGTTCACAACAAGGTATCATAAAAACCCGCTCAACTCGAGAAGTCTAGGACTTCTACACAAATGACCTACGCATGATCATTTGACTCGCATTCTAGGACCGCATCCTGGAGTCCAACATAATTACCGTCAATAATGACGTAAAAGTCAACTAGGTCTAATCCCGCTCCTCACATTCTCTTAAGGTCTCAAAAGCCGCTACTTGGCGTTTCCACTACGTTATGCTAATTCAAACCTATCATGATACTACTAAGCATATATAGATCGATACGAATTCATGGCTTTTACCGGCTTCGGATCCTAGCATGATACTATCCATTTCGCCCATATGTTAAATGATCGTAAACTTATAGCATAACGGAACCTAAGATAAACTCGTCTAATTTCCGAGGTTAAAACTCGCTAACATATTTTCCGGGCACTTATGCAATTCCTAACACATATGGGCATAAACTGTAATTATCAAACTGCTGGGTATAAACTGTAATTAACCAAAAGCTGAGGGCCAGAATCGCAATTATACCAAAAGAGGGGGAGGCCCGTCCGAGATTTCTGGGCACTCTCGGCCGAGATCCTGCAGTGCCTCTCCGGCGGCTCCAGCGGCGGCAAGGGCTGCGACGGCCTCCCTCGACGGCCTGAGTCTAGGCTTCACTCCGACGGTGGCGGCCGGCCTCCAGCTCCGGCGAGGGCAACGTAGGGAAGGGCATGGAAGTTGCTGCTCACCCGAGGCCGAAGGAGAAAGGGCGTGGCGAAGGGGAGGGTGACTGGGCGTCGGCAGCTCCGGCTGGGCTTGAGCAGGCGGGGCACGGCGACGGTGAGCTTAGCAGTTGGGACGCGGTGGAGGGAAGCTGTTGTGGTGTTCCTCTTGTTCCGGAGAGGAGAGGGCAAGGGGATGGAGTGCGGTGGTGAGAGAGGAGAGAGAGGGGAAGTGTGGTGTGCAGCTCGGGTGTGGGTGTAGGCTGAGTATGGGGCGAGACCGAGGGGTCGGCCTAGGGCTGCAGAGGGGTAGGCGTGCTCCTGCAGGCTAGGCGAGGAGTAGGTGGGCGGCACGCCAGGCTGGTCCAAACCAAGCCGTGTGAAGAGAAAAAAAAAGAAAGAGAAGAAAAGAAGGGCAGGCCAGCTTGGCGGTGGGCCCCGACCGACGTGGCGCCAACATGGCGTGGGCCCATGCTGAGGTGGAATGGAGGAAAAAGAAGAAAAAAAAGAAAGAAAGAAGGGATGGGTTCCAAACTCGTAAAATAATTCCGTCACGGGTATTCCCGACATTCCCGAAGAAATAATTTACGGTTTACGGTTTCGGAATATTTATCGAACCTTTCCGTAGAATAATTTACGGAAAGCGAAACAACACGATATATTTATTTTCTAAAATTTCCGGGCGTTACAAGAGGTCTACGCCTCCTATCAGCATACGACTTCTGACGGCTCTGCGCAGTCAGCATCCGCTCTCGAATCAGTGCTACTCGAGCCATATCATCATGAATCCGATCAGGTGCTAAACCACTAACACTGCTCTTCTCATCCCAGCATAACGGGGTACGACATCTCTGTCCATACAGTTCCTCATATGGGGCCATCCCAATAGATGCATGCCAGCTGTTGTTGTATGAGAACTCAACAAGTGGGAGATGATCCGTCCACAGTTGTCCCCAATCCAACACACAAGCTCGCAACATATCCTCCAAGGCCTGAATTGTCCTCTCTGACTGACCATCTGTATGAGGATGGAACGTAGTTGTGAAGTGCCAACTCGTCCCCAGGGCAGTCTGAATCTGCTGCCAAAGTCTCGAGGTGAATCGTCCATCTCTATCTGTGACGATCGTCCTCGGTACACCATGGAGTCTCACTATCTGCCTAGTGTACTCCTCAGCTAATCTGCTCACCGGTCACGTCTCCCTAATAGGAATGAAACGTGCTGTCTTCGTCAATCTGTCCACTATGACCCAGATGGCATCAAAACTCCGGCTCAGCTTCAGTCCAGTCACAAAATCCATGGTGACGTCCTCCCACTTCCTCTGTGGAACAGGAAGTGGATGGAGCTCACCTCCAGGTCTGAAATGCTCGATCTTGACCTGCTGGCAGGTCGCACACTGTGCCACAAATCTGGCTACATCGGGCTTCAGCCCTCCCCACCAATATAGACGTCTCAAATCCTGATACATCTTACTCGTACCTGGATGTATAGAGTAAGGTGTACAGTGAGCCTCCTGTAAAATCCTCTGCCTCAGCTCTTTATCAGAAGGTACACAGACGCGACCGCGGTGCCTCAAAACTCCATCTGCTACAAGCAGGAACTGTGGTGCCTCATCCCGAGACATCCTATCTCGTATCCTCATCAATGTCGGGCAGGTCTCCTGATTCTGTTGGATCTCGCCCAACAGATCAGGAAGGACCTCTAAAGTACGCAGCTGGGCATCCTCATCAGGAAACTGGATGTCCAACTCTAACCAGATCAGATCTCTCTGCAACTGATGCTGAACTGTCAATCTCGCAATCGCCTGCTCTCGAGGCGTCTTCCTACTCAAGGCGTCGGCGACAACGTTCGCCTTCCCTAGATGATACAAAATCTCCAGATCAAAATCCTTGATCAACTCTTTGTAATCTATACATAACCTCAGTGATTCGTCTTTCTTCTGTACGAAGAGGACAGGTGCTCCCCATGGGGACACGCTAGGGCGAATGAAGCCCTTCTAAGCCAGCTCCTCAAGTTGCTTCTTCAGCTCCAGCATCTCGACAGCCGCCATCCTGTATGGGGCCATCGAGATTGGTCTCATACCAGACTCTAACTCAATCCCAAAATCCACACTCCTCTGAGGCGGCAAACTGGACGGCTCATTAAAATATCTGTGAACTCACAAACAACTGGGATGTCCTCTACAGCTGGACTCTCCCCCTCCTTCATGGCATAACACCAGAAGACATCACAACCCTGTGCAATCAGTCTCGTTGCTCATATAACACTAATAACCATGCCTGTCTTCCCAAGGTCCCAACCCCGGAAAACCTCTATTTGGCCTAACTCGGTAGAGAGGGTAACAGTCGTCCTACCTACATCTAAAACTACAAAGTGTCTATCCATCCGGTCCCTACCTAGAATGACTTTTTCATGCTCTAATGGCATGACAAAGAAGTCAACTAGTAACACACGGGTTCCTACAGAAATGGGACAACCGTGAATCTCACGGGTACCTCTGACCCTACCACCATCGGGTAACCCTATAATAAAGGGCATACCCTCAACTGTATCTAAACCAAGACACTCTACACAGACATCAGAAATAAAAGAGTGCGTAGTACCAGTATCAAATAAAACTGTAACACGTAAACCATGAATCAGAATGGTACCTGTAGCAGTAGGTGCAACTGGCTCCTCTGCACTCCTCAACTAAAAAACACGACCCTGTGGGCCTCTGGTATTAGTGGTGCTCCCACCACGACCTCTGCCTCTACTCGGCCCAGGAGCAGATCCGTGAGTAGTAGGGCGATCTAGGACCCTCTGCTGTCCCTGAATCTGCTGCTACTGAGGTGGCCTCTGCCCATCTCCCGCTGCACTAGCAGGGTAAGAACCCTGCTGAGATGAAGCTCCGCCCTGGCGGCAGTAAACAGCTCTGTGACCTTGCCTACCACAGGTGTAGCAAGTCACTAATGGCCTCGTGCACTTGGGCCTCATATGCCTTGGATCACCACAGTTAAAACACTGACGACCCTTCTTTGCAACTAGTGCAGATGAGGACTGACTCTAGCATCTCTGACCACGCCAACCACTAGCAGCACCACCAGTACCACTGGTCTGCCCTATACGCTGCCTCTTCTCAGACCCTCCGGTCTGAGAAGCTCTCCTCTGACTCGCCCGCTCTCGCTCATAATCGGCAGCTCTATCCTGGTAGTCCATGAAGGACTCACAATGAAATCCCGCCATATAGGCCCGGGTAGTATCCCTCAGTCGTCGGGACAAGAGATAAACGTGCTGATCTGCAGAAGGTGCAGCTGGTCCCAGTAATGCCAGCTCCTCCTGAAACCTCCTGATGGCCTCAAAGACTGGTACATCCTCAAACCCAACCTCCACAAAATCTCGCAGTTTCTCCCTCCTCAGTGAGGCAGGGCAAAAACGCTCTCTAATCATCGTCCTCATATGCTCGTAACTGGTAACCTGAACCCGTACTGTTCTCTACCAGTGTTGTGCCAAGTCCCGGAATAAAGTCTGAACCAGCTCGATCTGTCTATCAGCTGGACATCGAATAGACTCCAGAGCTGAGTCTACATGCCTTATCCAGAGCTCAACCTCTAACCCCACCTTCCCTATGAAAGGGGCTACACCCATCTGATGAAAAGCCTTCAACCAAGTGTCTGGTCTAGGCCCTCTATGCTCCTCTAGTGCTCTGGCAATCTCAGCAGCAGGTACCGGTACAGCTGGTACCTGAGTAACGGTGTGGGACCTCTCAGATGGTCCCTCCTGTGCCTGTAAATCTGGGGCACGTCTACCGGCTTTGGCAGCCTCATCCACTCGTTTGATATAAGCTCGGAACTCTTATCCCCCCATGGAGAGACACGATCAGACTCACTAGACTGGGCTCTCTCTGCCCCCTGTTTCTCAGCTGCCTCGTTCCCAATCTCAGGAATGACGCTCTCAGCAACCTCCTCATGTAACTCTCCCGCTACCTGTGAACCACCAACAAGAGTCCTACCTCGTCCTCTACCTAGAGGGGGTCTACCTCTACCTCGTCTAGTTGCAGGTAAGGCTCGTCTGAACCATCTGCAGAAGACGTAAACCTAACTTAGAAGGCTATATATATGCCATATGTATAGATATATATCAAATCAATCATAACAGAATATCTATTTATATCTATACTGTCGAGATCTTCAGAGGGGCGATGGCTCACGTACACGATATCCCAAAACATTTGTACTCATTTCAAAACCAAAACCTTTTGAAAAGTCAGACCCCTTTCGGGTTCTGTTTATTTATCTATTCGAATTTTATTGCAGATTACTAGTGCCATTGTTGTCAACCTGGGCTCTGATACCAACTTTATAACACCCCAAATCCGTAGGATTCGAGGAGCTACTGGGTTAGGATCTCACAATGGATCCTGACCCTAGCCTGACAACAAGTTCACTGAATCTTACAACAAGGCACCAATAGATTAAAACAAAACATAAAACTGATATATATATATATATATATATATATATATATATATATATATATATATATATATATATATATATACATATCAAAAGGATGATACAGAGTACTGCTGAGTACAAAGTCAAACAGAAATCCGTACAACATAATAACCCAAAAACCCACGATATCGCCCAGTGTACGGAAGCCTCAGCAGATCCCCCCTCTGGATCACTCTGCAGCTTTCCTAACCTACAAAGGATCTACAACACGGTATAAAATCGTTAGCTAACCATACACATATATAAGAAGATGCTAGAGCACAAACACATATCAAGAATATTAACACCTCATCATGATATCACACATTTACCCGGTTTATTATCTTTATAACGTTAAGCACTCAAGAGTATATAAATCGGTATATGAAAATATGTGACACGAGGAATGAATATAATCCTCGCCTCTGCGTGCAATAGCTAGTTGGAGTGGTATCAGCGCACTTTCCCGTATACCATATGGAGTGGTAGGTGCCTTTCCCGTATACCAGAACTAACTAGCTTACAGAGAACTTCTGAGACTCCACTACGGGATGAAAGGTAAGTTGTCACAACCACTACAATGGGCGGTCAATATAACATAGGTCGTTAATGAACCATATCGCATGCTATAAAGCATATAACAAACACCACTCAAGCATACATCCAATATAAGGATAGTAGCTAAGTAAGTCCTATGGACTTACCTCAATCTCAAAAGTAGTATCACTACGATTAGCTCTCACTCAGGTCCACTCCAAAGTGGAGGACAACACGGCCTATACAAGGCGTACATATATATATATATCAAACTCCTATCACACAAAGGGGTCACACCTAGACCCAAGGGCTCCATAAGGATCATATCCAACTCGTAAACCTCAAAGCCGTAACCGGCAAATCTATATCATACTCATCAACATCCGATACCTAGCATGGTACTAAGTCCCTCATACTAGGAAAGGGAAGGGGCTACCCATCTATAGGTAGTCCCGGGACAAGACGCACCTGCGTGATCAAGGGACGCAGGGGTGGAGTAGACAACCCGCAAGCGCGGCAGGGAACAGCCGCAGGCGCGGTGGCAAGGAACGCAGGCAATGCAGGCAAGGTGCGGGCGCTGCGGCACGTCTTCCGCAGGGGCGGCGGCTTCTAGGCGCGGGGGTGGCGTCTGTGCAGAACGTGATCCCGCGGCTTCTCTTCGGCTCTTCACGTGATCAAATCACGTCTTCCCTCATCCAAATTCACACACATACATATACATACACATTCCAACATTAATCTATGATCAATACATCTAATCCTATGCTAAGGAAGGAAGAACAAGAAAGAAAGAAAGGAAGGAGGAGCAAGGAGCTCACCTCCACAGCTGTGATCATCCAAGGAAGTACAAAACATACTCTCAGCTGGCCTCTGGAGCTCAGCAAACATACACACAACATCCAGCAACACTAAGCCACACCAAACTCTAGCAAACTCCAAGAGATTCTCAAGCAAGATCAAGGGAAGGGATGAAGAAGCAAGAAGGACGTAGGAAGGCTGGATTGAAATAAGAAGTGAAGTGAAACCCTTGCTCGGCAAGGTAAGAAGTAAGGGAAAGGGTAATGCACGGGTCAAAGGAGTCAACAAAACCGGCTGCAGCCGCCGGAAACCGCAGGGGCGGTTCCCTGAGCCGCAGGGGCGGAAACTCGCAGGTGCGGCAGACATGCCCGCGGGTGCGGCAAGGCTAAACTCGTCCAAAGCCAATCTCGGCTAAGGACCAAAACTCGGTCCGAAAGAATAGGGCTCTCACAAATCATGGGTTTAGCGTTGCAACATATTACCATGTTATGCTTGTCATTCTTGGAAACAACTCGCAAACAGGCCTACCACTAATGAAGACCACTCCGAATCAACCCTACCGAGATATGTACTATTGCATAGGTTGGAGGTAGAACGCATAATGTAGCAATCATTTAACAATATTTCATTTACTTTTAATTTATTATGTTTTTCTTTACTCCAACTAACCATTCTATATCTACATTAATAGCTTGTCTTAAACCAGATGCACCCTTAACTCATGTAACAACTATATGGAGGTATTGCCGAGACCCAAGTGTCGAGGATCGGATTGAGATTTTTCGTGCGAGGATGAAAGCTTTTGACGATGCACACAAGATAGAATGTCTTCCCATGCGTGGACCAACAATAGTTATCCCCTCTTAGTAACCTACTTTGGTGTGTGTTCTACTTTGATAATTCAATACTTTGGAAGCAAGTGTAATGTATTCTGATTTACTTCGAGTTTCTAATTCCGTTTTTAACCTAAACTAAGTTCGAGATTCTAATTCCGTTTCTAAACTAAACAGAACAAATTCCAAATAAAAACATCAAAAATGAAAATAAAAACCGCAAAAGAACACCCGAAAACACAAGAAATAAGCAACTCTCATATAAGAATAAGACCTATTCTTGTACATAAATCATCAAAAATAAGCAACTCACATTATGTTGGGTTTTAGCGCAGTCGCCTTGCGTTGAAGTTGAAATTTTTCAACGCATTCGGCCTGCATTGAATGTGAAAAATGTCAATGCATTTGGCCTATGTTGCACCTTGCATTTTGTAGTTTTCTCACCGTGCATTAAGCAGCCCGATTAAAGTAAGAAGAAACCAACAAATACAAGTACTTCATAATAGCCATAGATGACTATACATGTTTCGGATGTGTGTATCTATTATCACACAAAGTAATGTACTTATTGCTTTGACAAGTATATGAAATTAGTCAATAAGCGATTGTATTTGAACTTCAAATCTTTTTGAACATGTACATGAACGTCCAAGGATACCGTGTGTATATACATGTTATGTCCAAACCTAACATGTAAGTCTTGTAGATTTTATCTTAAAATAAATTGATAATAGGAGAAATGACCCAAAAATAAATAAACAAGAACAGACCGATCAACCTTAACTTAGTCGATCGGTCAAAGATTCGAACTTTGATCCCAAATACATAATCAAGAAAACAAAAGGAAAATCCTAAAACAGAAAACAAAAGCACATTTAAAGGGAACTAATTGAGATTTTTAGAATTTCAGATAAACAAACCTATTTTTATCCATTAATCTTCGTAGGCGAATGCCATGTGACTTTTTCGCTTTTCGATCCCCAATCAATTATTGAGAATCCCCCTTTTCACTAGGTAATCCGAGTTAATTTTTGAAGTCAAAATCATGCCAATGAAGCGAAAGACAAGAAAAAATAGTACGGCCGATCGGCCTTGAGAGCATATATCAATCGGCCACCACAAAATCAATGTTAAATCAATAGTAATAAGGGAGAGGGAAAATGTATTTTTTTCATAACCAAAACCAGATAATCCGAGAGTAAGAGAATAGGGATTAAATAATAAATTAATAAAAAAAATTTATAATCCATATCTCCACATCATTCATGTAAACAAGATCTCAATTGACAATTCCACAATTGGTTTCGTGGGAAACAACTTCGTTTGATTTTCATGTGGTTAAGACATTGCTTGGCATACATCAATAGTAGTCACTAGTCACTCCTGTTGATTTTCACACACCCAAGACATCACTTATTCTTCATATCGAACTCAATATGGAGACATGAGTACGGCTCTCGCATAAACACCTTGAAGAAAATATAACAAAGGAAAATTCAAACTTGTCTCTCGCATTTTGCAAGGAATAATCCAAATACTACCATAACTCATATAAACATAAATCCAAAAACTATAGAATCAATAAAGCATAGGAGATCAATGTAGTTGGGCTCTCAAAACCCTAGAAAAGGTAAGAACTAGCCAGACATATATGAATAATGCTCAAATGCTTTGACTAAAAAACGAGCCTGTCGATCGGCAAAAAAGGGATCGGCTAATCAACCTTACTACATAATTTGGCGGTGGAAATTCGTAAATTGCTAGGAAAGAATATCATAAAAACTAGGGAGAAAATGCCTTATTAATAGGGGGTGAAACTAACATATCTCCCTAAGATATATCTTCTAAAAGGTAAGATCTATCTAATCTACCAAGCTTAGGTGAAGACATATTTGTCGCTAATGCATAACTATAAACTAAACTGTCCAAATGGAGGGAGGGTGTAAGAGACCTATTCTTTCGGACAGAGTTTTGTCCTTAGCCGAGATTGGCTTTGGCCGAGATTGGCCTTTCCGCACCCGCGGGCTTGTCTGCCGCCCCTGCGGCTCAGAGAACCGCCCCTGCGGTTTCTGGCGGCTGCAGCCGGTTTTGTTGAATTCTTTGACCCGTGCTTTACCTTCTCCTTTCCTTCCCTCTTAAGCTTCTCTTTGGCTTACAGAGCAAGGGTTTCTTCACTCTCCTTCCAGCCTTACGTCCTCCTTGTTTCTTCTTCTCTCCATCTTGAGCTTGATCTTATTCTTCCTTAGAGTTGAAAGAGTTGTGTGTGGATGATGATGATGATGTGGTATGATGTTGTTGCTGAGCTTGAGAGCTAGTAGAGGTGCTGTCTTGGAGCAGTTTCGTGCTTAGGCCACAGCTATGGTATGTCTCTCTTGCTTCTTCTTTCTTTCTTCTTCCTTGTTCTTCCTTCCTTATCTTAGGATTTGATGATTGAATGTAGGTTAATGTTGGAATGTGTATGTATATGTATGGGTGTGAATCTGGAATGATAAAGACGTGATTTGATCACGAGAAGAGCCGAAGAGGAATCGTGGGTTCACGTTATGCACAGACGCTTCCCCCGCGCCTGGAAGCCGCCGCCCCTGCGGAATCCGTGCCGTAGCGCTGCGCCAGCGCCCGCACCTTGCCTGCATTGCCAGTGGCCTTTGTCACGCGCCCGCGGATGAGTCCTGCCGCGCCTGCGGGTTGCTTACTCCGCCCCTGCGTCTCTTGATCACGCAGGTGCGTCTTGTCCTAGATCTACCTAGAGTTAGGTAGATCCTTTCCTTTCCTAGTATGAGCGATAGTAGCATGCTAGGTATATGTTGAGGATAGATAGTTGATGAGTATGTTTCGTTATGCCTTGTTTCTAGGCAGTGTTATTCTCTAGATTGGAGTGGACCGGGTTTGAGGGTTGATCAAGTTGAGACGACTACGAGGTTGAGGTAAGTCCGTGGGACTTACTTAGTTTCCATTCCTATATCGGATGTGTGCATGAGTGGTGTGTGATATATGTTGATAGTATGCGTTATGGTTTATTACCGATCTATGATATATTGCTTGCCCATTGTAGGGCCGTGATAACTTGCCCTTTCATCCCGCCGGGAGTCTGGGAGGTTCTTTGTAGGCAGGCCAGACCTAGTAAACGGTTCGGGCACTCCCCATTCCCTTAGGGTACACGGGGAGGTGTTCCAGGCACCACTCCAACTGGCTATTGGACCCAGAGGCGAGGATTATATATTCCTCGTGTCACATATGTTTATATGGATATATATATATATATATATATATATATATATATATATATATGAGTTGATTGTTGGACTTTTTAAAGATAATGAACCGGGTAAATGTGTGAAAGCATGATGATGTGTTAAGATTTATGATGTGTGTTTGTGCTCTAGCATCTTCTTATATATGTGTATGGTTAGCTAACGGTTTTATACCGTGTTGTAGATCCTTTGCAGGATAGGAGAGCTGCAGAGTGATCTAGAGTGGGTGATCTGCTGAGGGCTCCGTACACTGGGGCGTTATCGGGGATATGGGTTCGTTTTGTTGTACAGTGTGGTTTTATTTGTACTCAATGGTACTTTGTATTACCTTTTGATATATATATATATATATATATATATATATATATATATATATATATATATATATATATATATATATATATTTATATATATATCAGTTTCATGTTTTATTTTAATCTATCTGTGTCTTGTTGTAAGATCAGTGAAATTGTTGTCAGGCTAGGGTCAGGATCCATTGTGAGATCCTAGCCCAGTAGCACTCTGAGTCCTACGGATTTGGGGTGTTACAAAGTTGGTATCAGAGCACAGGTTGACAACAATGGCACTAGTAATCTGCAATAAAGTTCGAATAGATAAATAAACAGAACCCGAAAGGGGTCTGACTTTTCAAAAGGTTTTGGTTTTGAAATGAGTACAAATGTTTTGGGATATCGTGTACGTGAGCCATCGCCCCTCTGAAGATCTCGACAGTATAGATATATATAGATATTCTGTTGTGATTGATTTGATATATATCTATACATATGGCATATATATATATAGCCTTCTAAGTTAGGTTTACGTCTTCTGCAGATGGTTCAGACTAGAGCCTTACCTGTAGCTAGAAGAGGTAGAGGTAGACCCCCTCTAGGTAGAGGACGAGGTAGGACTCCTGCTGGTGGTTCACATGCAGCGGAAGAGATCCATGAGGAGGTTGCTGAGAGTGCCGTTCGTGAGACTGAGAACGGTGCAGCTGAGAGACAGGGGCCACATAGAGCCTAGTCTGGTGAGTCTGATCGTGTCTCCATGGAGGGACCAGCTTTCCGCGAGTACATTAGACGTGTTGAGGAGGCTGCCAGGGCAGGTAGGCGTGCCCCTGATCTGCCAACACAGGAGGGATCATCTGAGAGATCCCATGGGGTTACACAGGTGCCAGCTGCACCGGCACCTGTTGCTGAGATTGCTCGAGCTACAGAGGAGCATAGAGGGCCTCGACCAGACACTTGGTTGAAGGCTTTTCATCAGATGGGAGTACCCCCTTTCACTGGGAAGGTGGGGTTAGAGGTGGAGCTCTGGATAGGACATGTAGACTCAGCTTTGGAGTCTATTAGATGTCCAGCTGACAGGCAGATTGAGTTGGTGTAGACTCTGTTCAGATATTTGGCACAACACTGGTGGAGGTCTGTACGAGTACAGGTTACCAGTTATGAGCAAATGAGGACTATGATCCGAGAGCGTTTCTGCCCTGCCTCGCTGAGGAGGGAGAAACTGCGAGACTTTGTTGAGGCTGGGTTCGAGGATGTACCGGTCTCAGAGGCCATCAGGAGATTTCAGGAGGAGCTGGCATTGTTGGGTCCAACTGCACCTCCTACAGATCAACATGTATATCTGTTTTCCCGACGACTGAGGGATGTTACCCGGACTTATATGGCAGGGATTCACTGTGAGACCTTGGTCGATTATCAGGACCGGGCTTCTGATTACGAGAGAGAGAAAGAGAGAGCTAGCCAGAGGAGAGCTTCTCAGACCGGAGGGTTTGAGAAGAGACGGCGGACTAGGTAGACCAGTGGGACTGGTGGAGCTGTTGGTTCAGGGCGAGGCCAGAGTCATCCTTCATCTGCACCGGGTGCAGATAAGGGAGTGCAGTGCTTCAACTGCAGTGAGTATGGGCATATGAGATCAGAGTGTACGAGGCAGCCGGTGACCTGCTTCACTTGTGGCAGACCTGGTCACAGAGCTACCTTCTGTAGACGAGGGAGAGCTTCATCATAGCAGGATACTTCTCCTGCTAGTGTAGCAGGAGGTGGACCGAAGCCACCTCAGCAGTAGCAGATTCAAGGACAGCAGAGAGTCCCAGATCTCCCTACGACTCAGGGATCTGCTCTTGGGCCGAGTAGAGGCAGAGGTCGTGGTGGGAGCACCACTGATACCAGAGGCCCACAGGGTCGTGTTTTTGAGCTTAGGAGTGTAGAGGAGTCAGTTGCACCTACTGCTACAGGTACCATTCTGATTCATGGTTTACCTGTTAGAGTTTTATTTGATACTGTTGCTACAAACTCTTTTATTTCTGATGCCTGTGTAGAGCGTCTTGGTTTAGATACAGTTGAGGGGATGCCCTTTATTATAGGGTTACCCGATGGTGGTAGGGTCAGAGGTACCCGTGAGATTCACGGTTGTCCCATTTCTGTAGGGACCCGTGTGTTACTAGTTGACTTCTTTGTCATGCTGTTAGAATATGAGGAAGTCATTCTAGGTATGGATTGGATGGATAGACATTCTGCCGTCTTAGATGTAGGTAGGAGGACTGTTACCTTCTCTACCGAGTTAGGTCAGATAGAGGTTTTCCGAGGTTGGGACCTTGGAAAGACAGGCACGATTATCAGTGCGGTACGGGCAGCTAGATTGATTGCACAGGGTTGTGATGCCTTCTGGTGTTATGCTATGAAGGAGGGGGAGAGTCCAGCATTAGAGGATATCCTTGTGGTTTGCAAGTTTACAGATGTATTTGCTGAGCCGTCTAGTTTGCCGCCTCAGAGGAGTGTGGATTTTGGCATAGAGTTAGAGCCTGGTACGAGACCGATCTCGAAGGTCCATACCGGATGGCGCCTGTCGAGATGTTGGAGCTGAAGAAGCAACTGGAGGAACTAGCTTAGAAGGGCTTCATTCGCTCTAGCGTGTCCCCATGGGGAGAACTTGTCCTCTTCGTACGGAAGAAGGACGGATCGTTGAGTCTGTGTATTGATTACAAAGAGCTGAACAAGGTGACCATCAAGAACAAGTTTCCACTGCCTCGTATTGATGATTTGTTAGATCAGCTACAGGGAGCGACTGTGTTCTCCAAGATTGATCTACGTTCAGGATATCACCAGCTGAGGGTGAGAGAGCAGGATGTGCACAAGACAGCATTCCAGACCAGATATGGCCACTACGAGTTTGTAGTGATGCCATTTGGGCTTACGAATGCCCCAGCTGTCTTTATGGAGTTGATGAACAATATCTTCATCGACTTCCTGGATCAGTTTGTGGTGGTTTTCATAGATGACATTCTGGTATACTCTCGCAGTGGAGAGGAGCATGCAGGACATCTGAGGACTGTATTACAGGTTTTGCGGGATAGAGAACTTTATGCTAAGTTCTCTAAGTGCGAGTTATGGATGCCAGAGGTAGCATTCCTGGGTCACATTGTATCCGCCGAGGGGATCAAGGTTGATCCGACGAAGATAGAGGTAGTAGCTGCATGGACTACACCGACGAACGTCAAGGAAGTACGTAGCTTTCTTGGCCTAGCCGGTTATTACAGACGCTTCGTGAAGGGATTCTTTGTGATTGCCCGTCCACTGACGAGTTTGCTGAGGAAGACTACCAGATTTGTGTGGTCTGATCAGTGTATGCAGAGTTTTGAGGAGCTGAAGAGACGTCTGACTTCTGCTCCTGTTTTGGCACATCCAGAGGGTACAGAGGATTTTGTAGTATACAGTGATGCATCCAAGCTAGGCTTGGGATGTGTGTTGATGCAGCGGGGTAGAGTGATTCCTTATGCGTCTAGACAACTGAAGAGGTATGAGGAGAACTACCCGACTCATGATCTAGAGTTGGCAGCGGTAGTTCATGCACTGAAGATCTGGAGACATTACCTGTATGGTGTTACATGTCAGACCTTCACAGACCATCAGAGTCTGAAGTATATTTTCACGCAGCGAGAATTGAATAACCGCCAGCGTAGGTGGCTTGAGCTGATCAAGGATTTTGATCTGGAGATTCTGTATCATCCGGGGAAGGCGAACGTTGTCGCCGACGCCCTGAGCAGGAAGCCGCCTCGAGAGCAGGCGATTGCGAGGCTGACAGTTCAGCAGCAGTTACAGAGGGATTTGATCTGGCTAGAGTTGGACATCCAGTTTCCTGATGGGGATGCCCGATTGAGTACTTTAGAGGTTCTACCTGATATGTTGGGTGAGATCCAACAGAAGCAAGAGACCTGCCCGACACTGATGAGGATCCGAGAGAGGATGTCTCGGATGAGGCACCACAGTTCTTGCTAGGAGCAGACGGGGTTTTGAGATGCCGCGGTCGCGTCTGTGTACCTTCTGATACAGAGCTGAGACAGAGGATTTTACAGGAGGCTCACTATACACCTTACTCTGTACATCCAGGTACGAGTAAGATGTATCAGGACTTGAGACGTTTATATTGGTGGGGAGGGCTGAAGCCCGATGTGGCCAGATTTGTGGCACAGTGTGCGACCTGCCAGCAGGTCAAGATAGAGCATAGTAGACCTGGGGGTGAGCTCCATCCACTTCCTGTTCCACAGAGGAAGTGGGAGGACGTCACCATGGATTTTGTGACTAGACTGAGGCTGAGCCGGAGTTTTGATGCCATGTTGGTCATAGTGGACAAATTGACGATGACGGCACGTTTCATTCCTATTAGGGAGACGTGGCCGGTGAGCAGATTAGCTGAGGAGTACACTAGGAAGATAGTGAGACTCCATGGTGTACCGAGGACAATTGTCTCAGACAGAGATGGGCGATTTACCTCGAGATTCTGGCAGCAGATTCAGACTGCCCTGGGGACGAGTTTGCACTTTACGACTGCGTTCCATCCTCAGACAGATGGTCAGTCAGAGAGGACCATTCAGACACTGGAGGATATGTTGCGAGCTTGTGTGTTGGATTGGGGACAAGTGTGGACGGATCATCTCCCACTTGTTGAGTTCTCATACAACAACAACTAGCATGCATCGATTGGGATGGCCCCATATGAGGCACTGTATGGGCAGAGATGTCGTACACCGTTATGTTGGGATGAGCAGAGCAATGTTAGTGGTTTAGCACCTGATCAGATTCAGGATGATGTGGCTCGAGTAGCACTGATTCGAGAGCGGATGTTGACTGCCCAGAGCCGTCAGAAGTCGTATGCTGATAGGAGGCGTAGACCTCTAGAGTTCAGAGTTGGAGCCCATGTGTGGCTGAGAGTGTCCCCGACACGAGGTGTTAGGCGTTTTGGCATTAAAGGGAAGTTGAGCCCCCGATATGTCGGACCGTTCGAGATTTTGGATCGGGTTGGGAGCGCAGCCTACAGGTTGGCTTTGCCGCCAAGATTAAAGGGTGTTCACCATGTGTTTCACGTGTCTCAGCTGAGGGAGTACATACCAAATCTGAGACATATCGTGAGTTATGATGATTTGGTGGTTGAGTCGGACCACACTTTTGTCGAGCATCCTATTGCAGTCCTAGAACGAGGTATGAGACGCCTGCGTTCGAAGGACATACCTATGCTGAGGATACAGTGGTCGAGACGAGGACCTGATGAGGCTACATGGGAGACTGAGGATAGTATCCAGCGGAACTGTCCAGAGTTCTATGCCAAGATAGATATACTTGTAGGATCTACGAGTAGATCTTAGTACTATCTTGGTGAGTGTTTGCTTATGTGCTTATATGCCATGTTGTGTTTATTTTCGTACTAGCTTGATATGATGTGTGATCTTATTAGATCTTGTTGTGCTAGTGCGATTGTTTATAGCTGGAGATGGTTCGTTCCTCCCTACTTTTGTGATGCTGGTTGGCTAGAGATGGTTTTCCTCTATGCCCTGGATGGTGTTTGTGCTGGAGTCGATGGTTTCCTCCATGCTTGTGTTTGAGGTTATAGAGAGAGTTGTACCTCGGCTTATGAGTCCGAGTGGTTTGAGGATTTTACAAGTTTCGGGACGAAACTTGTCTTTAGGGGGGTGAGATGTAAGAGCCCTAGTCTTTCGGACCGAGTTTTGTCCTTAGCCGAGATTGGCTTTGGCCGAGATTGGCCTTTCTGCACCCGCGGGCTTGTCTGCCGCCCCTGCGGGTTTCAACCCCTACGGCTCAGGGAACCGCACCTGCAGTTTCCGGCGGCTGCAGCCGGTTTTGTTGACTTCTTTGACCCGTGTTTTACCTTCTCCTTTCCTTCCCTCTTAAGCTTCTCTTTGGCTTACAGAGCAGGGGTTTCTTCACTCTCCTTCCAGCCTTACGTCCTTCTTGCTTCTTCTTCTCTCCATCTTGAGCTTGATCTTATTCTTCCTTAGAGTTGAAGAGTTGTGTGTGGATGATGATGATGATGTGGTATGATGTTGTTCCTGAGCTTGAGAGCTAGTAGAGGTGTTGTCTTGGAGCAGTTTCGTGCTTAGGCCACAGCTGTGGAATGATAAAGGCGTGATTTGATCACGAGAAGAGCCGAAGAGGAATCGCGGGTTCACGTTCTGCACAGACGCCGCCCCCGCGCCTGAAAGCCGCCGCCCCTGCAGAATCCGTGCCGCAGCGCCGCGCCAGCACCCGCGTCTTGCCTGCGTTGCCAGCGGCCTTTGTCACCGCGCCCGCGGCTGAGTCCTGCTGCGCCTGCGGGTTGCTTACTCCGCCCCTACGTCTCTTGATCACGCAGGTGCGTCTTGTCCCGGATCTACCTAGAGTTAGGTAGATCCTTTCCTTTCCTAGTATGAGCGATAGTAGCATGCTAGGTATATGTTGAGGATAGATAGTTGATGAGTATGTTTCGTTATGCCTTGTTGCTAGGCAGTGTTATTCTCCAGATTGGAGTGGACCGGGTTTGAGGGTTGATCGAGTTGAGAAGACTACGAGGTTGAGGTAAGTCCGTGGGACTTACTTAGTTGTCATTCCTATATCGGATGTGTGCATGAGTGGTGTGTGATATATGTTGATAGTATGCGTTATGGTTTATTACCGATCTATGATATATTGTTTGCCCATTGTAGGGCCATGATAACTTGTCCTTTCATCCCACCGGGAGTCTGGGAGGTTCTCTGTAGGCAGGCCAGACCTGGTAAACGGTTCGGGCACTCCCTAATACCTTAGGGTACACGGGGAGGTGTTCCAGGCACCACTCCAACTGGCTATTGGACCCAGAGGCGAGGATTATATATTCCTCGTGTCACATATGTTTATATGGATATATATATATATATATATATATATATATATATATATATATATATATATATATATATATATATATATGAGTTGATTGTTGGACTTTATAAAGATAATGAACCGGGTAAATGTGTGAAAGCATGATGATGTGTTAAGATTTCTGATGTGTGTTTGTGCTCTAGCATCTTCTTATATATGTGTATGGTTAGCTAACGGTTTTATACCGTGTTGTAGATCCTTTGCAGGATAGGAGAGCTGTAGAGTGATCCAGAGTGGGTGATCCGCTGAGGGCTCCGTACACTGGGGCGTTATCGGGGATATGGGTTCGTTTTGTTGTACAGTGTGGTTTTATTTGTACTCAGCTGTACTTTGTATTACCTTTTGATATATATTTCATGTTTTGTTTTAATCTATCTGTGCCTTGTTGTAAGATCAGTGAAATTGTTGTCAGGCTAGGGTCAGGATCCATTGTGAGATCCTAGCCCAGTAGCACTCTGAGTCCTACGAATTTGGGGTGTTACAGAGGGGATGAAATTCATCCCAAAACAGAAGAGAGTAAAGGAGAAGGATAAAATGTCGAAGTGGGCTGGTCACAAAGGATGGGTTGATCAACCTCCATGGGCTTGGCCGATCGGCCCAATCTAAAACTTTGGTTTTTGATGCTTGGTCTTTGACTGTGGTCATATGTAGCTAAAATTTCTAGAAGGTCGATTAGCCCTCATGTCTATCTATTTATATGTGTGCACGCTTTCCAAGGTGTTTTTTGTCTTCCCTCTCGGGTCTCGGTCATTTTCGTCTTGACCTTGACTTTTTTGACCGTATGGAGATCTTTAGTGTGTATGAGGTCATTCTGCTACAAATATATCATTTATGTTCTGCAAATGCTTATAATGCCTACAAAACAATGATAAATTAACTGGTTGATCTCCACAGCATAAAATATGAAAGAAATAGACCGATAAAATATGTTATTAATACCCAAAAGGGTATGGAGTGAAATATAATGAGGGCGGAAAATATGCTAATTTTAAATAATCATACTTGAACATTACTTATCATCAAGTTAGATCCGTAGATATCTCTCTTAAAAGGACTCAAATACTTGTCTCAAATGCAACAAGATCAAGCACTCAAATCTTATCGTCATAACACATATCATAGTAAAAGGTATAAATCAAAGCTCATAAGTTTCATGAGCACTCAAGGAAATGTGTATAACTCTCACACATGTGTTTAAAGGGTGTATATAATAACGCTCAATCTCAACAAATATGTAATGATCATTAACTAGAAGCCGACCAAGGTGTTCTCAATCTCCACTGTATCGCTTTCTTACAAATACATCATGAATCAAGAGGCCTTTTTCATAGGTTTGTAAATTTGTCTAGGTGCGAGATATTTTGGCTTTGTGGTGCAATAAGATCCTAGAACTAGGACGTTTTGAAGCTCACGGTTGAAATAACTACCTCATACAATAGATCAAGTCATCCTCTTGCAATAGCCTAATTTCTTCACACTTGACTCAACACTAGTTACACTCTTCTTTTCAGCATTTGTACTTTGCAAAACTCGATTTCTGCTTTTTCTTCCCTTTTTCATTTTGATCCAAGTGGTTGCACAAATGTATTTTTGATATAACTTTTCTTTTCTTCTTTTATGTGTTGCAACGCACAAGGACCAACATTAATGCTTTTCACTGCAAACGACCCCGTGCCTGTTTCTTGATTTCTTCCTCCCTATACATGGTATCACCTCCTAATTTCTAGAAGAGTCAAACAAGGCTAATCATAGCTATGAACAATAGTGTGGAGCTACAAAGAAAGGTCATATAAAACAAAATGGACTAACAAGATGGGAATCATGCTTAGGCAAAAAGAGAATAATAAGCTTAACAAAGACATGTCTCGATCATATTCATAAGTGTTAAAGCAAGAAAAGCATGCAATCTCAAATTAGAGTCAATCGTAAGTTCTAGATAATCAAAACATATAGGAGACCACTCATGAAAAAAGCATACATAAATAATATGTGCATAAGGCTAAAACAAACCTCGCAAGGCAATGTACTGAAACAAATCCGCTTATCATTATACCGCAATACTCAATGGCATACACAAGGTTAAAGAGTGAGATCTCGAGCATCATCAACTGATATAGAGTCAAAAAAGAGAAATTAAATTTTTGGAAAATCAAATAACACAAAACAAAATATGCATGCGATAAAATAGGAGGAGGCTAATCGGGCCATATGAACCTCAATCGAGCGACCACTCCTTTTACAAACATGAGAGATAATGTAGAAGTTAAATGTGTAATACATAGAAGGTTTTTGCTTGCCGATCCCGTCAAGGCTAAAAAAGCAAGGATAATATTTTCTAAAAAAGACAACATATTTTGAGAAAGAAGGAGAAGTTTTAAAGATTTGAAAACAATTTTGTATGTTTACACCATAGTTAAACCATAGTTAAATCTTGCATTATCCTCAATGTAATTAAAAAGATTAAAGCGAAGAGAAAATTACAAAAATGGTCTAAAGTTGCCTCTTATTCAACACTTATTATAAGTCTAGTAGTTGAACTTGGTTCATTTAGTTTGATGGGGGATCTTGTGCTCTTTGATGTCGACACCATCAGGAAGTGCGTCTCCACATCTTCTCAATGCTTTTGTTGATAATTTTGAAATTTCTCTTGAATGCTTCCTCAAAGAGAGTTTGAATTGGTCACCCATGAAAGACGTTATCGTCTTGTCAATCAGGGCAATAAGCATTGCTACCATGTGTTTTTGAGTGGTGATAAAAAAAATCTATAGAGCCTCATGCTATTATATCTCCGAGTTGGATATCTATGCCTCAAGGATCCGGATTCTTGCTTTCATCTTGGACTTTGCATTTCTTGCTCTGAGGCTCTAGCTTGGACATAGGATAAGAGCTTCTAGCTTTTCTATGTTTCTCCTTGTCTTCTTAACCTCATTTGTATTATCGAGTAGGGCATTTATTCTTTTTCACATGCTACAGTCTCTCCTTATTGACGTCTAAGATTTTAATAGTGTCCAACCAGAATCTTACCACCCCCGGAAGGTTGGGTAAAATAGTCTTCACTACGAGTTCCACTTGTGGAGGAAAATTGAACCAAACCATAATCGGTTATCTCTATAAGACTCCCAAGTCCCAACTGATAATTCGCTACTTTTGCAACTTTTTCCTTCCAAATGTCTCTCATGATGTTTTCGGGATCAGAGCTAGGTGTGAAAAGTGTCTTTTTCGAACTTCTTCCACTTTGAACCATGTTTGAAAATCTGAAAACTAGAAAACCTAAAAAAGGGAAAACAAAAATGATAAAAAAAAATAAATAAACCAACACAAAGGTTTTAAAATTAATAACTTAAAACAATTCAAAGTAGTTTGAGCAGAAGATTGCATATATATAACAACTCAAATTTCTCTAGTTGTGTTTTGATGACGACAAACATAAGAATTTTAAATGAAGTTTTTAGCACAAGAATGTCAACAACACGCTAAGGTTCTCCCTTCGATCAAGGAAATCAAGGTCAAGACCGAATTAATTTAGATCCGAGAGTGAAGAGTTGAAGATCACACAAAAGAAAATGAGTGATCGGCCTACCATATATACCAATCGGTTGATCTCTTGGCACTTCCTAATTTGTGATACTATTTTCAAAACAATGCATTTTGCGATAAATTGGCCAATATATCCAACAAACGCACCAATTAGTTCGTCCAATTGAAGGTTTTATCTTTTCCTTAGAGATATGGTTTTGTCGTACTAACAACAAACCTTAGGAGGAGGATGTTAGAAATCCTCTTTAAATAAGTTGTTTCCACCATTAGTTGAATTATCCAATTTTCATTCAACATTTTCAAAGAAACAAGTTATAGTACAAATCGCTTACCACAATTGCCTAATCGGCCGGTCGGTCCTTTTTCTTCGATAAATAAAAGTGAAATTTTGTAAGTATGTCTTGTTAATTTCTCTCGTTTTAGGGCTTGAAGAGCCCGACTTGCATGACTAGTTTGTGATGTTGATAATAATCTTAATCCTTATGATTATATGTCTTAATTCATTAGTTATGGTAGTTTAGGGTTTGTTTATGCAAGATGCACCATTAAAATTGTTTTATACTTATTACTTCACTTTTCATCTTATTTTTTTAAATAGGAAATTGACGAGCCATTATATCAATTTAGAAAAACTACATACGAGGATCAATCTAATTATAGTGAAGATCTAGTGCTTCACATCTGTTGTTTATAATTGGTTTAAGTCCATTCAACTAGAAGATCCAAGTGTAGTGGATCCGGTATTTGCATTAGAAATAACAAAAGAATATGTCTACGGGTTTTATTCAACCAACTTTGAAAAACCATGGATGAGAACTAAAAGAATATATTAACCATTCAACATAGCCAACAAGCATTTGACTGTGTTGGAAATAAACCTAGAAGAATGGCGGTGAAGGTATATAACTACAATGAGAATTTTGTCAACGAGGAAAAACTCAAGGAGTTGCACATTCATATTTGTGTCAAATTGCCAAAAGTGCTCAAAGATTCAAACAGATTCCTAAGTTTGCAAAAAATTTGGATAAACATATGGAAGTTCATCAAGTGTGTAGATTACCACAAGAAGAACAAGGGTATAAAATAATTTATGTTATATAGATAAATTATCATATAAATACTAATATTTTTTTTATTTCTTAATAATGGAAATTGCATAGCGTATACAGTCAAGTTCATAAAAGAACTTGCGTTTGGACTAAACATTCAACCGATAAAGCAAGAGCACATGAATGAATACAAGGAGATGATTTCAAGTGATTTGTTCCAAAAGAAAAATTAGAATTTATTCTGGTCATGATTAAGCTGATAAAAGATTGTATTGGCAATGTGTGGAATGTTTCTATTTGGATTTGTGTTGACAATTTAATTTCAATTGAAACTTTGTTGTTTTAAAATTGTTTGTGTGCGTTGATAATTTTATAGAATGTTTAATATTTAGATTTCAAGGTAATGTATATGTGTGTTGACAAGTTCATGAAGATCCAATTTTATAGGTTTTAGTGTTTTATTGACAACATTTTAACCTATCAAATACAGTGTTTAGTGTGTTGTTGACAAAGCAGTAAAACTTTTAATTTTATTAAGTTTAGTGTGTCGTTGATAATGCTTTAACTATTTAGTGAAAAACGGGTTGTTGACAGTTTTATAAACTATCAAGTGGTTAGTGTGTTGTTTACAGTAAATTAAAAATTAAATTTTTACATTGTTTATGAAGTTGTTGACATTAAATGAAAACCTTAAACATTATAGTATGTTATTGACAACACTTAAAACAATTTTATAGTGTTTAAGGGGTTGTTGACACTTTAAACCTCGAAATTTACTAAAGTGTTTCGAATACTGTTTTTTTTTTATAGAGGAAAGGAATTAGGATCAACTAAAATTTGTTAGTAGCCCATCCTAGAGCATCCTTTCGGATGAAAACACTAAGTTCATGATCTGCCAAAAGTTCAATCAATGGGAGAAGGTGTCCAAGATGGGCAAGCCTGTCAGCAACACCGTAAATTTCTCTAAAGACATGGACAATTTGGACAATGTTTAAATTATGAAGATCAATAAGGATGTCGGCAATCATCATTTCGATTTCCCAAGGGCAGTTCCAATTACCATTGAGCGCGTTAATGACAGCAAGGTTGTCACCCTCAATGATGATTTTTTAATGTTAAGGCTAATTGCTTTTTGGATTCCATGGTATAATCCGGTAGTTAAAGATTTACCCGCACTAAGGGATATGATATTGTTGTGGTGGTCACGAAGACAAAAACCGTATGAAGTGTAACGCCCGGAATTTTATTCCGGACTTAGAGCATTTTATAGATCTTCCCGTACGCACGAGATACCGAGAGCCGGGATTTATTCCTAAGAAAATCCCGAGCCGACTCGTCGTTTTTCCCCTTTTTCCCGCGTTCCGACCCTTCGTTCCGAGTCGAAGTGACAAGGGGTCATTTCCGACCCCTCGTTCCGGGCAAAGAGGACAAGACAACTGTTGTCCCCTCAAGACTTTGCAGCCCTTGTCCCCCTCCCTCTCTCTCCTTCCTTCACTTTCACGTTACTTTCCCTTCCACTCTTCTCTTTGGCCTCTATCATCTTCTTGCTCCATGGAAGCACTTGGATGGTGGACTGCAACTTGAGGAGGCTCCAAATCTGTGTGGTAAGCTTCCTTCCTTCCTTTCTTCCTTCTTCTCCATGGCTGCTCACCCTTCTTCTTTCCTCCTTCATCCATGGCCATGGATGAAGCTTTGAGAGGTTTTCACTCAAGTCCTTTGCATGCTTGTGTTCCTAGCTCGATTAGGTCGAGGAGAGGTGCCTAAGACCAGTGGTGAGTGTTTGGAGAAGATCTAGCAAGAGCAGAAGGACTTTGGAGCCAAGGATCCACGATCGAAGACAAAGAACACGACGTTCTGCAACACGACCGCGGGGCGGATCATCACGCCCGCGGGCGCGGCCAGCCGCTGGGGCGGCTCAGCACAGCCGCGGGAGCGGACCAGCACCACCGCGGGTGCGGCTCGGCATGACCGCGGGGGCGGCGGCAGGCTCACGGCTCAGCACGGCCGCGGGAGTGGCACAACACCACCGCGGGAGCGGCACAGCACCACCGCGGGTGCGGCTCGGCATGGCCGCGGGGCGGCGGCAGGCTCCGGGGCTCCAGGACACGACGGCCGCGGGGGCGGCTCCCTTCCGCCGCGGGTGCGTCCGGCAGCGCCGCAGGGGGCGGCCTCTGGTTCCGCAGGGGCGGCTCCTGCTCCGCCGGGGCGCCAGCTTGACTCCGCGACTGCGTTTCTTTAACAGTAGGTTCCTCCTCTCCTTTCCTCTTCGTTCCTTCCTTAGTATTGATGTTGGATCTTGTTAGTAGCATGTCTAGGATGGATCTAGAGTAGCTTGGAATGACACTTAGTGGTTGTGAACCTAGGAGCCCTTAAGGCTCGATGTAAGTGATGGATATGAGCATGTGAGCATGATGGACCTTCTAGGTTAACTTGTGCCTCTTTGGTTGAGGATTACTCTTGTGGAATTATGGACTATTGTGGGTTGTTGCATGTGTTGAGAGTGTGATGAATACTTGGTACCTAGGATGCATTCCTAGTTTGAGGGTTAGGTGATCTTGCATAGATCACTAGAGTGAAGTCTAAGACTTCGTGAGTGTGAGTATGTATTGATATGCATATCTCTTGTGAGCAGGTTGTGGGCTTCCGCCTTGAGGAAGCGAGAGTGTGGTGACTTGGGTTTAGTGACAAGGTAAGTCTCCGGACTTACTTAGCTCATATTTTACGTATTAGCATTGATGTGTCCTTGGTGGTGTGTGTTTATGTTCTTGTTATAACATCTAAACCGGTATATAGGACCACCGATCTTATATTATTGTTTGGCCCAAGTGTATGATAACGGGCGGTGACAATCTGCCTGACTCGGCGTTAGTCTAGGAGATTCTCGACGACTAGCCCGGCGGGTGATATGGTCGGGTGCATCCGTACCATTCTTTGCCGGTAAGTAGGGACCGAGGCGAGACCACGGTGGTCTCGTGTCACAACCGAAGTTGAACTAGAACGGGATATGACTAAGTAATAAAAAGATAATAAACGGGACTTGCGTGTTTTATGATGTGTGATATGTATGTGTTTGTGCCTTCACCGCTTTTCTAATGCCTAGAATATGAGCTAACGGTTTTAAACCGTGTTGTAGATGACTTGCAGGTTAGGGACGCCGCCGAGTGAGGTGGGGGAGTGGACAGCCGGGGTCTCCGTACATTATAGGGTGGGGATGTGTTTGAGTCATGTTACATGCTGTCGTACGTTAGACTTTCGTATCGGGTCGTATTGTTTTGAGGACTCGGCTGAGTTTCCACCTTGTATTTGTCACTCTTCGTTTTCGCATGCACTAAAAACGTTTTAAGTTTTCGCCTTTATTTGTGCCTTGTTGGAAGGTCCGGTGAAATTGTTGTCAAGCTAAGGGTCGGGACCCATTGTGAGGTCTCGCCCGTAGCACCCCGAGTCCCGCGGATTTGGGGTGTTACATGAAGTGTCGCCGGAGTTGAGTTTTGATCCGTCGAAATTGAGTTTGACGAAGTTATTTTGGGGTTTATCCCATTTGATGTTCTTTTTCTTCCTTTGTGGGCTTGTGATATTACTCTTTTTGTTTTTATCCGTCAGAATGTTAGGGTTATTACAAGAAGCCCAAGTGTGAATTTGATATTTGATAAATTTAGTAGTAGTAATAGTGGTTGTCCTTTCTTTTTCGCTTTGAAAGATAATTTTGTTTCTAGACTACCAAATGTCCCACCAGATATTGACCTAGGTGATGAAATCGAGAGTATTTAGCATTTGTTTTAGGTTTTGAAGGTAAGTATTAGGTTTGGTGTTTCGAATGTTGTTGACAATACTTTACATTTTATATACTATAATATTCAATGTGTCTTTATAAACAATACTATAATGCAAAAGGGGTTGACAATGTTTTAAATTTTCATATTTATAGTGCATAAGGTTCGTTGACAGTTATTATAAACTATCAATTTTATAATGTTTAGTGTGTTGTTTAAAGTAATTAAAAACATTTAATTTTATAGTTTTAAGATGTTTAGTGTGTTGTTTCAACTAGCCTCGGTTATAAAAGCTGAAGTTTTCGCTCTTAAGGCTGGGCTACAAGAGGCAATCAGACTGCAAATTAAAAAAAAAAGAAATTGAAGATGACAATATGTGTGTTATCAAGGCACTCCAAGGTTTGCGGAGCTATCCGTGGGATGTCGAGATGATTATTTACGACTCCACACTGAATCTTTGTTTTTTTAGCGAAATCCAAATCAGGCATGTTTTCAGAGAAATCAACGGTGTTCCGAACTTCGTGTTCTCATCCGTAAGGATGCTTTAGGATGGACTATCTTTAGAAAGTAGGCTAACCTAACCGTTTTCTATCTTCAAAAAAAAAAAGGAAAAAAAAACACTATAAACATTCAAAAATATTAAAGTGTTTAAAGTATTGTTAATAGTACTTTAAACTTTTTTTTATAGTTTTAATTTAAGGAGTTGTTTCTAACACTTTAAACCTCAATATTATAATGTTGTCCTTCAAAATTATTAAAGTGATTAGAGTATTGTTAAAAGCAGTTTAAACTTTCGATTTTATAGTGTTTAAGGTGTTGTTGATATCACTTTAAACTTTCAATTCCACAGTGTTTATATTGTTGTCGACAATTATTTTTAGATTAAATTTTAAAGTGTTTAAGGTGTTGTCAACAACACTTTAAAAATCCAACTTTATTAAAGTGTTTAGAGTGTTGTTGACGGCACTATAACTTTCAAATTTATAATGTTTAGTGTGTTATTGACAATACATATTGTTGACAACAAGTATCAAAGTAATTAATGCATAAAAGTACTCATCGTTTAAATTTGATAAAATATTTACTTTAAAAATCAAAAAAAATCTATACAGTATGAAATAGCATAAAGTAAAAAAAAAAAAAGAAACAACTAAAACTAACTAGCTATCTAATTGATTGGAGTAAATTCTTCTTGTAATGTCATCTCATTCCACAATGACAATGTACACTTATAATTCTTCTTATAAAACTCCGAGACAAACAAAATTCACTTGAAGTTGTTGATGGAATATGTAAATCAATTAAAAGAAGAGAAGATTGGGCTAGAAAGGCTATTTTTTTAGCAAAAATAAATTATGCCCCTCTAATTATTTGATAAAATTTTTAATTCAAAATTGATTAATAAAAAGGGTAAAAACGGAATTTACTAGGGAGGTTAAAATAAAAAGCCTATAAATACGGTTCATCTAGTTACAAAGAAACCATAACCCATTCCGAAACTCTAGCCGCTCCTATCCACCAAACACTACAACTTCTCCACCTTGCTGCCGTCGGAACTGCCGGGAATCGCAAAGTAGATAACAACCGAAACTCAAAACTGCCGAGAACCGCCTGCAACTTCTCGGAAATGCTTGGAGCCACCATCGTCGTCCTCACTCATACCGACCGCCAGTAATAGAGCCGAACCACGCCGGTAGCAATGGAGCTTAACCAAATCCGCTAGTGACAAAACAGATTCGCACCGATAGTTTTCTCGACTCCAGTCTTGGATGTACCAAATCAAGTGAACTTGATATTCGCATTGCTGGAGCTTTTCAGCCCGATTCCAAAGCGGATTTAGTTCACATTGCTGCAATCTTCGTTAGAGGGCTTGACCGCCATCGTCGCCGGAGGGCTTGGCAGCCTTGCCTAGCTGGTTCATTATTTGCTTCATCCATGGCGGCGGGGATAAGCTTGTACGTACCTACGGAGAAGATGGAGTTTACTAGTTTAGGTTTAAAATTAATTGCAAAATTTACCCACTATATTCAAAAATTACCAAATATGCCCCATAGTTTAATTGTAGTAAATAACCCAACTTTATGAGATTTCTATTTTTTTCCATTATCGGATTATTTGTAGTAGGGTTTGTGTACATCTTAGAATTTGTGTAAATCGAGACGGCGTGTGTATATCGGTAGGATTTGTGTAAATCGAGACGGCTTTTGTAAATCGATAGGGTTTGTGTAAATCAATAGGGTTTGTGTAAATCGATAGGTTTGTGTAAATCGATAGGACTTTTGTAACTCGACCTTGTGAACACGACGAACTTTGGGGCTTGTGTAACTCGATTGTGTGTAAACAACGAACCTTTTGGCCTTGTGTAAATGGGCCTATATTTTTATAATTATATATTAAGTGTGTAAATTGAGTGGACTTGTGTAACTCGATTGGGCTTGTGTAACTCGATTTGGCTTGTGTAACTCGCCCTTGTACAATTGGGAAATCCTGTTAGGCTTGCATAATCCAGAAGTCGTATTGGGCTTGTGTAATTGGGAATTTGTGTATTAACATTTTGTATTAACATGCGATTTTAAGTATTACTTTACAAAAAACAATAATAGAATATATAAATTCAATCTATTACAGCTGATATAAGGGTAAGAGAGAGTGCTCGTCGTCTAGAATTCCAAACCCACTAAGTTTATCAATGGAGTTTGAACTTGTGTAAATTAAAATTACTAAATAGTCTAAATAGCCATTTGAATTAATCATTATAAACAAAAGGTAAATTGTCTATGTTGACACCAATATTAAAGACCCTCTATTATAGTGTAGACAACGCTAAAAATATTATTATGATGTTGGGGTATGGTTTACAGCAAAAAAAACACCGTGATTAAACTTTTGATATGTTGTTGACGGTAGAAGCAATATTTATTGTTAATTTAGCTGTTGTTGACAACACAAATAGTTTTGTTTTGATGTTTGGTGGATTTTTGACAGCACTACAACAACTGCACTAAAAATAAAAATCTTAATTTGATGTTTGTAGGCCTATTGACAACAATAAACAATTAAATTTGAAGGTTTGTGTATTATTGAAATTGTAGTAACACAATTTTGATGTTGAATGTGTAGTTGACAATACAAATAAAAAAAATTTTGTTTAATTTGTTGTTGACAATATATAAATACATCTTTGATATTTAATGTGTTGTTAACAACACTAAAATAACTTTGTTTTCATGTTTAAGGTATTATTGACAACACTAAAACATCACATTATATCTAAAACTTTTATTTTGATGTTTGAGTTCTTGTTCGCAAGACACAATCTCAATAATTAAACTTTTGGTGTTTTGTTAACAGTAAAAAAAAATCTTTATTTTGGTGGTTAATGTTATGTTGACAATAGAAAAACACATATTTGTAGTTTAATGTGTTGTTGACAACACAAATAAAACAATTGTATTGTTTAATGTGTTGTTCACGGTATAAAAAATTATTATAAAAAATAAATGGATTTAAATGCGATGTTAATTTTGGGAAAACTCTAGTTTGTTTTTAATATATTGTTGACAACGTAAATAAAACAAGTCTTTTTGTTTAATGTTTTGTTTACAATACTAAAATTATTGATTTCATTTGTTAAGTTTGTTTGACAACAAAAAAAGGCCAATTTTTGGTGTTTAAATTTTGATGACAACAAAATCATATTAGTTCCAAAGTTTGGATTTTATTCACAATACAACATATTGTCAACAATGGAGGATAAAAAAAAGAAAAAAGGATATAAGACAATAAATAAAGCAATTTTAATGAGAGGAAACAAGGTAAAGCAAATAGAATTCATGATATTCAGTTGAATAAATAAAATTCATTAGAGGATACCATACAGATATTAAATTAAATTTATAAATCAAATATTATTTTGTGATGTTTATTCGAATGAAAAAAAATTAAATTGAAGCAAATTGGTGAGTAACTCATGGTGAAGCGTGGAAAAAGGAGTGAAAAGGGATAAAACAAAATACGAGAATAATTAGGTTAAAAGTTTTTATAACAATTAATTTTAAGATTTAAAAAGTCAGAATTAGTTTTACAGTAAGCTAATTTAAATTAGTTATCTCACTAATTTTTTTCACCCAAAAGTATGTCCGACAACAAAGAGATAATTATTACCTAAGTATATTTGGATAATATGATAAGGAACTAAAAAACATATTATGGCCTAAGTAATTAAGGGTGTTTCGGGTTGGGTCAGTGCATCAAAACCGAGCTGGTTGTTGGACCGGTTTTAGACGAGCTGGATATGGGCTTTGCTTCTGAGCCGCAAGGAGAAGGTGAGATGCTGGCCCAATAGAAACCAGATGGGCTGCACACACGTGATGACGCATGCGCTGACCACTCAGAATGGGGCCCACCATACCTCCTTTCTGCTGGCCAATGTTGATACGGACGGATGCCGTCTTTGGGCTGGAAAACTGGGCCGCCCTCCTTCTTTTCGGGCTTTGTAGGTGAGATATGGGCCGGCTCAATCTTCTTCCCTCTTTCTCTTATTTAAACTTAGTTTAGGATCCGTACCATGTCTGTAGGGGTATTTTAAGATATATTTTTTTATAAAAATTATGGTTTTTATACGGTGGTTATAACGAAATGGATTTATTTATCAAATAATTTATAATGTACTATTAAGTTAAACATTTAAACTCAAATTTTCATTACTATATAATTCAAATTGTTAAACAAATATAAAATGATATCTAAAATAAACTTTCATAATTTTTAGGCCGGTAAAAGGAGTGGGATTAAAAAGTGAAATCAGTGGTTCGGCGACCCATATAACATTAGATCGGTGACCCACGTAACAGTAGGTCGGCAACCCACGTACCAGTTGGTCGACAATCTACGTACCAGTAGGTCGGTGATCCACTTACAAGATATTAATCCGATATGAATAATGTAATACTTGTTTTTAGCCAAAAGGCCAAAAAATGTATGATTTGTATTGATCTCTAAACATTCTAACAAACGATTGTCGGCGACCCACATATCATAGGTCGCTGACTCACGTATCATATGTTAGCCTTGATAACTGAGGTGGGATAGTAATATCCATGAAAATATGATCAAATTTTAAAAAATCGTGCATAAAAAAACAATTTTAAAAATAATTATGAGAAAAAGATTAAGTTCTAAATAATTTGTTGGATATATATTTTAATGACTTGAAAAGTTACGTACAATTAATTTGATTCGTAAAAATATAGAATTTAGATTTAAATAATTTTAGAAAATAACACTTTAACAATATATGAAATTTTGGTCTTAATACTCCGCTTTTAGAGTACTATGTTAACCTTCCGTCTTCTACTTTATTATGTATACATAGGTTACCCTAAAAGTATGATGTTTGTTATTTTCATTTGTCATGATATTAAATTGGTGTTTTTAGAAATATAATGTTTTCATTAAATTATTGAGTCCTTTCCGGATCACAATTATAATTGTTTAACAAAACGATCAAATCGTACCAACTCTCGATTTCCTTTATTCGGGATCGTCTCTATTGGGCCCCTTCTGAATGTGGTAATTTTACAACGAAATTCGCTTTTAACTTTATCTATGAAAGAAGTAATCTCCCTTCTAATGAAAATGACTAGATTTGGGACTTGGATCTCCTTCCCAAAGTCAAGAACTTCCTCTGAAAATTTTCATTAATGGACTTCTAACGAAGGAAAATTTGGAAAAGCAAAAAGTCCCTGTTCCTATGGTATGCTGATTCTGTGATCACCCTTCTGAATCAGCTGACTATTTGTTCTTTAAGTGCCAACTCTTGATGGACTCTGTGACTAATCAACGGATTAAATGTGCGGTTAACACTTCTGGTAGAAGTACGTTGAAGATTCTAGATAGGATTAACTGGTTGAGGACGAACCTTTCGAGTGTCGACTTTTAACTTCCTAATCATGACCTGGTGGAACATTTGGACCAATAGGAACCAGAAAATTTTTAATAATAAAGAACCTCAAGATATTGAACACAATGTCCGCAATCAAATTAAAGACTGACAGCAACTCAATAAAAAATCAAAAATACGCAAAGAAAAGATAAATAAGCAAAGGAGGAAAACGAAAAATATCTGTTGGACTAGACCTGAAAGAGAATTTATTAAACTTAATTTTGATGGATCTAAGAAAGTATCTGAGAACTCAGCTTATGGCTTTATCCTTCGTGATCAGGATGCTTCGACAGTCTCCCTAGGCTTTGGACAATGTGGCAACATATCTGTCCTGCAAGCCGAAGCTTGTGCGCTTAGGGAGGGACTTGTTAAGGCATATGACTTGGGGATTAAAAACATTGAGATCGAGGGAGATAATCTCTCGATTATTAATTCGATTAACCAAACCTTGAAACCCCCCTGGGAACTCGATCTTCTTTTGTCTGACATTACTAATATTTTAGTTGCTGATCTGGGCTTTTTGGATCAGGTGGCTGCTAGCTCGTCAATGTCTAGAGTTGAGGAGCTCATCCGGAAGGATGCTCTAGGGAGGAGAGTCTCGAGGAGATGATTCTCCCTAACCGCTTACCTTATATTATCAAAAAAAAATAAAAATTGTTTAACAAAAATAAAAGTGGTTTCATAAAATTCAAGACAGGTTTTCTAATAAAAGTGGTTTTATCAAACTTGATCGTAGGGCTTAAACAAACACCTCAATTCCCCGTGATGTAACGGTATTACCTCCTAAACCGAGAAGGTCTTGTTCTTTGTCAGTGTTTTTTAGAAGATTTTTTTGTAATCCAATAAATAGAAAAACTACAAAATCTACTATCTTATATCTTATATATATTAATCTTATATATATTAAAGCGGACACACTTTTTGTCATGTGTCGCCGCCAGGATTTTTCTCAGCCTACACTGAATTTTTTTTAAAAAGAATTATTAAATAACCCAACAATATCTCTTCATTAATATAATTAAAATTTTAAGAACCAATATTTTTCCCAACAAATTTTTTTTAATTAATTCGGTAATATCTCTTCACCAAATATGTGATCTTTTATTTTTATCTTTTTACTTTTTACATTAGTTGTATATAATTTTTTTTTATCTTATCTTATCTTATATCCTTACTATTATAAAAGGAAGACTTCTCCCATACAATAGTCAATTCCAAATTTGCCCTTACGTTATAATATATGGGTTGGACTTTGATTTGGATTTGGGCTGCTTTGTGTATCTTCTCTTGCAATAGCGAAAAAATTGGAGAAGATGATAAACGTTTTGAAATGCTTCATCTGTTTCCGATCGCCTGCTACAATTGAGATTGACGACGGCCGATCGGATGCTTTCACTCATAGCCGCTGCCAGTAATAAGAGAAGAAACGCTATCACAAGAAGATTTCGCTCAGGACAAAAACCTAGTCTATAGATTCTTGTATTCCGGATCACAATCTACCGCCTAGAACTCTGCGCAGGTTCATTCAAACTTGATTACTTATTCAGTTTTATGTCTCTCTTCCATGTTTAACATCTTCAGTTTTTTTTAGGGTTATGTTTGACGTTCACGGGCGTACACTTCGTTACTATGTCCAAGCCCTCCTCTTCTTCCATCGCCGGATTTCCCCGCCTGCAACTACTCTTTAGTAAAGGTAAGTATCAAAACCCTCACTTGCATTATTCGTGTGGTTAGTTTTCTCTAGAAACCCTAATCGGGTATAATCATAATAATAGGCTTGACGATGCCCAAATTGCTCTTTCTCGATCCAACAGTCTTCTTGCACTCTATGTACCCAGTGCCCTTTCCTCTCGCCAAGCCCTAAATCCTAATTCATCAACTCAAGCACTCAAGTAGGTATGTTAATCTCTTTATCTACTATCCATTAGATTTGAATATGATGTCTCCTATTGTGGTGCTTTTCTTCGTCATCGTTTTGCTGCACTACATGTCTCCAAATTGTTATTCATAAGTGTAAATGCTTAGCGGGATTCATTGATTCAATCATCAAACAACTCAAGGAATAGAAAAATTGATTACTTAAACACTTATGATTCTTTCGGTTTCCATATCATCCAAATGATTTTATAATTTCTTCTTTTCTGATGTTCGATTTTTTATTATTCTCCTTTTATATTGATTGTTGATTAAGATGTATGTGTTAATGTGGAATTACATGGTTATATCTTAGGGTTGGAGGTGTTATGGAGGTTGAAAGGCAACTGCCTCTTAATTTAGTACTGCAAATATGTTTGAGGTTGCCAGTAAAAATAATTATATGCCACAAATCTGTCTGTAAAGAGTGGTATGCTATATTCAATAGCCATTAATTCAACCAACATCATTATCAAATGATTCGATTCTCTGCTAAGATGAATAATCTATTGTCTCTCTTAGTTCTTACTACAGACTTTCACTATCACATCCTGAGTTTGTTGCTTGAATGCTCTCATGGTCAACACACTCCCTATTCTGATTTTGATTCGAGAATTTTTGATGTGATGGGCATTATAAATGGCTTGGTTTGTTTGAATTAACGCAATAAAAAGACATCCAACAACATCATCATTTACTTTCAGCTTTGATATTCTTATTAGCTTGACCCGTGTATATTTCTCACATATAGGATAAAGTATATTTTTATTTGTATGGGGCTCCAACTATTTCTACTTTATTATTATCTCTATTTATTTTCTTGTATGTAGCTTACATGCTTCAGGATAAGGAAACTTATGCAACAAAGGTAATCATGCTCATCTTTTGTGCTTTTGTTTCCATTCTTTTGATTATGTTAGTGAGATTAAAGATCCATCTTAAGAAGCCAAATTATTGGACCAAATTGTAAAAATAAGAAAAGCTCATTTTAGATCATCACATAGAGCATGTCATGTTATATATATATATTCATGTGATTGTGTGTCTAGGAAATTTTTATACATTAGGTCTTATTTCCGCAAGATCAGAAAATTGTTAAACAAAAACTCAAGTAGTTGTTCCTATATGTGGATAAATTTAATCACTCATGAACCTGCTTTAGTTTTGTGTTGTGAATGTAGTTGTTTCTTGGCAATTTTGATTAATGGTTGTGGGATTAGGATTAGCCCAAATTTTGCACATGCATTTTGAAGTTTGAGCATTTATGTTGGCCTATTGGTTTTGATTTGAATCTCTAGCTTTAACCCTAGACAGAGTACTATAAGGGTATGTATATGGTTAAACAGTTTTTATATTACAATACTTTATCACAACTTATCTTAATGTCTTGTCATACCTTATCAAATCAATTTAAATTACCAGCATGCCTTGCCAAAACTCAGTATGCACTTCAGATATGGGTTTTAAGTTTTTGATCTTGAACGAAGATCTTAAAGAACTTAGGTTCTGATGCTATTTTGCATAATGCATGCATTTTAATGTTGTTGCTTTATATTATTTATATTGATTTTAACCGATGTTTCAAACCTACTTGTGAATGGCATATGAAAGCTGTGATTCACAGTCCGTGATCAACCCTTGAGCAAATTCTGTGAACAATAAATTTGTATTGGCTTCCATATATATATATACCTCCTCTGTAGTGATACTTTTTGGTATCATAAATATCATAACATTGTCTATTTCTGTTGTTCAATTTCTCTATCTGCTGTTATCGGGTTGTTATTCAGAATTTTGTAATGATAAATGTTTGGAATTTTAGTCCTTCACTATTGCTAATGTACAGATGTTGTGATGCAGATGTGGCCCCATTGTTGGCCAAGTCGTATGAACCAAACATGATGGAAGACCCTGTTGTCGCTGACGTTGTAAGACAACTCGATCAAGCTTGCCAAGAGACCTTATGCAGGTTGACATTA
The DNA here is from genome assembly GCA_002319775.1 of Fagopyrum tataricum. Lineage (NCBI taxonomy): Eukaryota > Viridiplantae > Streptophyta > Magnoliopsida > Caryophyllales > Polygonaceae > Fagopyrum > Fagopyrum tataricum. The sequence continues at coordinate 19,830,379 of CM008280.1, read as the reverse complement.
CCATAACTCAGCAGAAAAGTTTCTAGGCTGGAACCTAAGCACAAGGAATTAGAGAAAGCATAGTTTGAATTGAAATCTTTCTTCAAGAAGCCTAAGTGTAAGTTTAAGTTACTTTTGGCATTACCAATTTGCACCTTATTAAATGAAAATATAACCCTATATGGCATATTTAATAGCTCAGTATGTTCAGTATATGATTTGATATATACGCCCCTTCATATGCTCTTAAGATTTATACAGATATATGGTTGCCTTTATTTTTTCTTCGGTTCCCTTTGTAAATTTTATTGGAACAACAAAGTAGATGATGGGTAATGAATCATGTTGGTGTGGGGCTGCGTAGGTATGCACATTCAACAACCTGTAAAGCTATACAATATCTCAATAGGTTGAATAATTTAACCCAAAATTATGATTGGTTTGTCAATATTATAATAATGACAACAGCCCTTCAACAAGTAATGGCCACTCCAATCTTATTGCTTTTTGTAAGGCATGTTTTTAAAATATTAAGTGTATACAATATGAATTGGCACAAGTTTTGACAAAGCTACAATAACAATATATTTTACTTTTCCCTATAAATGCCATCATTATTCTCTACAAAGTAATTTTATGCTATGTCCATTGGTAATGCAAGTTTAACAACTGAAAGGAGATTAAACTAAAATGATGAAATTAATAAGACTTCAGTCAACATCATCTCAGGTAATAATTGAATACTACCTTCGATTGACATTCCAGTCTGCTCTCCATTTGGTAATATGACAGTAGGGAGAAGCAAGATTATGGTAGGTTTTGAAGGTAGACAGATCATGATACATATAAGAGCTTGCTCCACTGTCAAACTTGAGATTGCTTGTTGCTAATGTTTGAATATCTATGGTGTGAAATTTGGCATATGGGACACTTTAAATATTGATGCAGTTGCGGTTGTTGTGGTCTATGACATTACAAGCATGGCATGGTATTCTTATGTGTATGATGTTCAGTTCATCTTCCTGTCTCAATTTCTTGTTGTGTATCTTGCAGCCCAGGTGAAGATTTGTGTGGTCACAAATGTTGATGAAGAGGATTCTAGCCAAAATAACACAGACTGTGTCAATTTCCTCTCACTCACATTAGGGTTTTTGTTTTTTTTCCTAGGGTTGGTTTCTACTTGTGTTTGATCTGGTTTGGCTCGATTTTATGGATTGGATTGAAGGCGTCGTCTCAAAACTCCCCTTCAATGGATGGCAATTCGAATGCAATGGCGCCTTCTTCTTCTTCTTCTTCTTTGGTCTTCAATCTAAAGCCCGGAATTTTATTAATTTAATTCCGGACTTGGGGCACCTTGTAGTTATCCCGTAATCCCGAGATGCCGAGAGCCGGGATTTATTCCTAAGAAAAATCCCGAGCTGACTCGTCGTTTTTCCTCTTTTTCCGCGTTACGACCCTTCGTTCCGGGTTAAAAATGCCAAGGGGTCATTTCCGACCCCTCGGTCCATGGTGAGGGACAAGAGGTCAGCTGACCCTTTGATCCCCACACCCCTTTTCAGCCTCGTGTCTCATCCCTCTCTCTCCTTTCACGTCATTCTTTCTTCCACTCTCCTTCTCTTCTCTTCTCTTGCTCTTTCTCCATTTTGTTGAATCTCTTGCAACTCTTGGACTGTGGACAGCTTGGAGAGGTTCCAAATCTGTTGCGGTAAGCTCCTTCCTCTCCCTCCCCTCTCTTCTTGATGTTTCCCCCTTTCTTCTTCCCTCCATCATCCATAGCCATGGATGAAGCTTTTGAGAGGTTTTTACTCAACTCTTTGCATGGCTGCGTTCTTAGCTCGATTAGGTCATGGAGAGGAGCCTAAGATCAGTAGGGAGTGTTTGGAGAAGACCAGCAAGGAAAAGAGGACTTTGGAGCCAAGGATTCACGATCGAAGACGAAGAAGACGACGTTCTGCACAGAACCCGCGGGGGCGGATCATCACGCCCGCAGGCGCGGCCAGCCGTTGGGGTGGCACATCACGGCCGCGGGCGCGGCTCAGCACCGCCGCGGGGGCGGCTCCAAGGCTCTAGGACACGGACGGCGCGGGGGCGGCTCCTTCCGCCGCGGGTGCGGCCAGCAGCGCCGCTGGGGGCGGCTCCTTCCGCCACGGGTGCGGCTGGCAGCGCCGCTGAGGGCGGCTCCTGGTTCCACAGGGGCGGCCTCTGCTCCGCCGGGGCGCCAGCTTGACTCCGCGGCTGCGTTTCTTCGACAGTAGGTTCCTCCTCTCCCTTCCTCTTTGTTCCTTCCTTAGTATTGTTGTTGAACCATGTTAGTAGCATGCTTAGGATGGCCTAGAGTAGCTTGAGAATGCCACTTAGTGGTTGTGAACCTAGGAGCCCTTAAGGCTCGATGAAATTATTGGATATGGGCATGTGAGCATGATGGATCTTCTAGGCTAGCTTGTGCCTCTTTGGTTGAGGAGTAATATCTTGTGATGATATAAACTGTTGTGGGTTGTTGCATGTGTTGAGAGTGTGGTGAGTACTTGGGACCTAGGATGCATTCCTAGTTTGAGGGTTAGGTGATCTTGCATAGATCACAAAGAGTGAAGTCTAAGACTTCTTGAGAGTGAGTATGTATTGATATGCATATCTCTTGTGAGCAGGTTGTGAGCTTCCTACTTAAGGGAAGCAAGAGTGTGGTGACTTGGGTTTGGTGACGAGGTAAGTCTCCGGACTTACTTAGCTCGTATTTTTATGTATTAGCATTGATGTGTGTTTGGTGGTGTGTATTTATGTTATGTTATAACAATTAAACCGGTAATTAGGACCACCGACCTTTTATGTATATGTTGGCCCAAGTGTATGATAACGGGCGATGAAATCACTGCCTACGACCGAGTGAGTCTAGGAGGTTCTCGGCGACTAGCCCGGCGGGTCAGATGGTCGGGTGCATCCGTACCATTCTTTGCCGGTAAGTAGGGACCGAGGCGAGACCACGGTGGTCTCGTGTCACAAACCGAAGTTGAATTTGAACGGGATACGACTTAATAATATAAAGATAATAAACTGGACTTGTGTGTTTTATGTATGTGTTATGTATGTGTTTGTGCCTTCACCGCTTTTCTAATGCTTAGAATATGAGCTAACGGTTTTAAACCGTTTGTGTAGATGACTTGCAGGTTAGGGATGCCGCCGAGTGAGGTGGAGGAGTGGACAACCGGGGTCTCCGTACATTATAGGACGAGGATGTTTTTGGGTTATGTTTTCCTATTGTGGATTATGTTGTACGATTTAAGTTTCGTATTAGAGTTGTGTTGTTTTGAGGACTCGGCTGAGTTTCCAAGTTGTAGTTTCTTATTTTTCGGTTTTCACATACATTAAAAACGTTTTGAGTTTTCGCCTTTATTTGTGTCTTGTTGGAAGGTCCGGTGAAATTGTTGTCAAGCTAAGGGTCGGGACCCATTGTGAGGTCTTGCCCGTAGCATCCCGAGTCCCGCGGATTTGGGGTGTTACAAAAGTGGTATCAGAGCTAGGTTGACAACAATGGCACTCGCAATCTTTTTAAAGGCCGAATGCGGAATAATACAGAACCCACACGGGTTCTGACTTTTCGTTTTCAAAATCATATGCATGAGTCGGGTTTGGGTTAGAATGTACGGGACCACCACTCATTCCGCAAACCTCGGTGACGTAGATCTCCGGATTAGAAATAGGTATATATAGTTATATATATGACCTTAGGATGTTTGTCGATTTGTATGTACCTAGATACGTATGTGGCCATATGATGTTTTGGACTTGTATGTTTTGATGTGCTTGATGACAATGTTTACCTTTATGTTTTTAGAAGTGTTATCATACCGAGATAGTAAGTACTACCTGTGTATTTATACATAAGTAAACTCCATACGCTATTAAATAGCACGTACGAGAGCTACCGCTTACGTAGGACCCGTCAGGGGTAGACCCCTCTTTCTCCTACCGTACCGCTTACGTAGGTATATTTGATGATCCCAAGAAGATGAGAGCAACACGTGATGCTAACTAACGTTAGAGATTCTGAGAAGATGCGCTTACAAGACATCATGAAGCGCGGTTAAGCCTTGAAGGCGAGTCATGTGACTCAACAACGCCGAGAAGGGTATATTTATCTCACATAAGGAAAAGGAAGCGTGGAATGAAGAATGGGCTAACGGAGTTTAAGGTACCCCGAGAGGGTAGCCTCCATGAGAATGGTAACATGGAAGCATAGGAGAATGGTAAGTCATTGACGTAGGAGAAGGTCATTTACCAACTAATTGGTGACAACCGAGAACGCGCATGTGCGGGTGGTCTATGGATGAGTGTGGGGGAGAGTAACCAGGTTGTGGAATCCTAAAGGAACGTTTACAAGAACTTAGATTATATCTTAAACTCTAGTTTTGAAGTTGTTATGGAGAACACCAGTTTGTGGGGAGAGAGACGGTTATCTCCATTTGTACATCGACTACAATGAGCCGAACAAGATTACAATGAAGAACAAGTACCCTCTTACCACGTGTAGATGATCTACTCGACCGGTTGCAAGGGTCGGTGGTCTCTTCTAAAATCGAGTTAAGGTTGATTGTCACCAATTGAGAAGTCGAGATTGGGGTAGTGCAAACATCGCATACTGGACAAACCATGGTCACTACGAGTTGTAGTGATTCCATATGGGCTTACTAATGCCCGAATAGGACACTCAGGTCTACTCTCGAAGAAGAGAGAAGTTGTATGACCAGTTGTCTCGGGATGACAACCCCGAAGGATGTGAAAGAAGTTGCAAGTTTCTTGGATGGGCTGATCTTTACCGGATTAGTGGAGGGATTCTCCAAGTAACACCATCTATGGCTAACCTACTCCGGATGACGATGAAGTATTGAGTGGGACAAAAATGGACAATGGAGTCGTCGGGAGTTAAGAGGATATTCATTGGTCAACTGTTTTGAAATTGCCTCGAGGTACGATCGGTTTGAAGTGTACAAGCGATTCGTCAAGACATGGTCTTGACTGAGTATCGATCGATGGAGATAGCATATGTTATAGCATACATGTCTCGTTAGTAGAAGCATGTGGAACAAAGTACTTCCTTCATTGCTTAGAACTTGCAACAAGAATTGAGGAAAAGTAACATCGAAGTTTGGTTTGACAAGAACCAAAGCAACGGTGTAATTGGAAGTTCGATCTTCTTTGTTAGAGACAAGCAAAGAAGAAACATAATGGAAATGTTGCGTGAGGAAGACTGAGAAGGAAGTTGAGTTTCTGATACATCGGACCTTTTTGAGATCTTAGCGCAAGTTGAAAAGTGTTTTACCGGCTGGCATGGCCCACCGAATGTAAAGGGTGTTCACCTGGCGTTTCAAGTGTATCAATCGAAAGAGGATGTGCGGAAGACGGCATTCAGGACGAAATACGGCCATTATGAGTTTGTCGTGATGCCATTTGGGCTCACGAATGCACCCGCCGTCTTCATGGAGTTGATGAACGGCATCTCATCGACTTCTTAGACCAGTTTGTGGTAGTGTTTATAGACGACATCTTAGTCTACTCCCGGAGTAGAGAGGAGCATGAGGGACACCTGAGGACGGTGCTTCGAGTCCTCCAGGATAAAGAGCTTTACGCTAAGCTCTCTGAGTGCGAGTTCAGGATGTCCTAGGGCATTCCTGGGTCATATAGTTTCCGCCGAGGGTGTCATGGTTGACCCGGCGAAGATAGAGTTTGTTTCCTCATGACGCCTCCTAGGACGGTCAAGGAAGTGCGCAGTTTCTTAGGCTTAGCGGGATACCACCTCCATTTTGTTGAGGGTTTCTCCGTGATTGCACGACCGCTCACTTCCTTGCTGAGGAAGTCTACCAGGTTCGTTTGGTCCGAGCCTTGTCAGCATAGTTTCGAGGAGTTGAAGAGGAGGTTGACCTCCGCTCCTGTTTTAGCCTAGCCCTGAGGACGTGGAGGTTTTGTAGTGTATAATGACGCCTCCAAGCTAGGATTGGAGTGCGTTTTGATGCAAAAAGGTAGGGTTATTGCGTACGCTTCTCCGGCAGCTGAAGCCGTACGAGGAGAATTACCCTACCCACGATCTTGAGCTAGCGGCAGTGATTCATGCCCTGAAGATCTGGCGACACTACTTGTACGTGGCTACGTGCCAGATCTTCACAGACCATAAGAGTCTGAAGTATATATTCACTCAGCGGGAGTTGAATAACCGCTAGAGGAGATGGTTGGAGCTGATTAAGGACTTTGACTTAGAAATTTTGTACCATCCGGGGAAGGCGAACGTAGTCGCCGATGCTTTGAGCAGGAGGACACCTCGAGAGGAGGCTATAGCTCGGCTTACAGTTCAGCCACAGTTGCAGAGGGATTTGATAGAGTTGGAGTTGGATATCCGATTCCCGGATACGGACTGTCGTTGTCCGAGTTAGAGGTATTACCTGACCTGTCCGGTGAGATCCAGCAGAAGCAGAAGAGATGTCCCATTTTGATGAGGATCCGGGACAGGATGTCCCGAGGAGAGGCACCGCAGTGTATCACATGAGCAGTCGGGTGTTTGAGACGCCATGAACGTATTTGTGTACCGTGGGATCAAGAGTTGAGAGAGCGGATTTTTGCATGAGGCACATTCCACACCTTACTCGGTTGCACCCAAGCACGAGTAAGATGTAGTAGGATCTTTGGAGACTTTATTGGTGGGGCGGGCTCAAGCCCAATGTAGCCAGATATGTGGCCCGATGCGCGACCTGCCGGCAGGTCAAGATCGAGCACTAGAGACGGAGGAGAGCTTAACCCCTTTTGGTCGTGCCACAGTTGAAGTGGGAGGACATATCCACAACTGTTAGATTGTGAGATTACATGGAATACGAGGACCATCATCTCGGACAGGGACGGCGTTTTACCTCGAGGTGCTGGCACGCGTCGATGGGGATGGCAACCGTATGAGGCATTGTATGGACGGAGATGATGTACTCCCTTATGTTGGATGAGCGGGGGAGTTTTAGCGTTGTAGCTCCAGATCAGGTACAGGACGACGTGGCTAGAGTTGCTTTGATCCGAGAGAGGATGTTGACCGCGCAGAGCCGTCAGAGGTCGTATGTGGATAGGAGGTGTAGACGTCTCGAGTTCATGGTAGGAGCTCAGGTGTGGTTCAGGTATCACCGACACGGGGCGTCAGATGATTCGGCATTAAGGGGAAGTTAAGCCCCCGATATGTCGGTCCATTCGAGATCTTGGAGAGAGTCGGTGAGGTGGCATACCGGTTAGCATTGCCACATCGGTGAGAGGGTATACATCTGGTATTTCACGTCTCTCAGCTGAGAGAGTACATACACGACCCGAGACACATCATCAGTCACGAGACTTAGTGGTCGAGCTAGACCCTACTTTCGCAGAGCACCCGATAGCGGTCTTTAGAACGGAGTACGAGGCGCCTTCAATTGAAGGAGATACCGATGCTGAGAGTACAGTGGTTGAGGCGAGAAGCCGATGAAGCTACATTGGAGACGGAGGATAGTATCCGGAGGTACTATCCTGAGTTTTACGCAGTTTTGGCGACATCGATAGGACCGTCGGGGTAGCCCCGAGATCTTCCTTGCTTGTTCTGTGTGTTTATGTGATTTTGTTTGAGTTATGAGTACCTTGCGAGGTCTTGATGTGATGCGATCTGTAGACTTGGATTAGAGCGATAGTGTAAGTCTTTCTTTTACTTTTGATCTTCATTTGTTTTGTTTGTGATTTCTTTTAGTGTAAGTCTTTCTTTTACTTTTGATTTCGTTTCTGGTTTTGTTTTTAGAATTTTCAAGACTTTAGGTATCCTTCACAGTGTATGCAAAGAACTCGGGGTTTGAAAGAACTAGTTCCGTACGATCCTGAACCTGAAAGGACACTGCGAGAGAGACTAAGAGCCCGGAAAAGCTTCTAAAATGGCTGAAATAGAAGATTATGAAACTGAACTCAGAGATGCTTTAGAGCAAACTAGAAGTGAGAGACGGATTGCTAGAGAAAGAGAGCAAACTACAGAAAGGGAAATGCTGCAATGAGAGCTCAAATGGAAGAGATAGCCAGAGCCATGAACCACAAGGCCAGCTGCAGCTCCAGCTCCAGTGCAGCAAGTAATTCCAGCACCACAATTAGCTCCAATTCCTCCTCGAGTTGAAGTTCCTCCACAAGCTCCACCTCCCGCTCCTCTCAGACCTGTCATTCACCAGCCTTTTGTGGAAGTTCCACAAACACTTGGACAGAGGATGGATCCTACCCAAAGAGTTAACCGTCCTGGAGTTAACTTTGGAGATCCCGCGAATCATGAGCATGAGCTGTGACCGCAGGTCATACAGATGATTCGCCAGAATCAGTTTGGTGGGACAGAGACAGAACCTCACCAACACATGAACAACTACGAGACTCTTATGGATGTGGTAAGTCCAGCTCGTATGGAAGGTAACAATCATAAGATAAGAGGTTTTTCTTTCTCTCTTAAAGATAAAGCTTTAGCTTGGTATCAAACTATTCCATATGGGCGGATTAACACATGGGAGGAGATGGTGTCTGAATTCCTCACTAAGTTTTCCCACCCTACAAGACTACAGAACTTAGAGGAAAGATAAATGCTTTTGTGATGAAAGATAAGGAGAGTTTGTATAAGTCTTGGGAGAGGTTCATTGACCTTACGTTGGAATGTCCTCATCATGGGATCTCTAAGATTGAATTGCTAGAGATTTATTACAAGGGACTTGATGAAGATACTCAATTTAAATTGCAATCCCTTTCTGAGGTACTTTTATGGAAAAAACTGTGGATGAAGCTTGGAATTCATTACGAAAGCAAGCCAAGACTATTGAAAAGTATTCTCACAGGAAAGTTGAAGAGAGAAAGACTAGACCCGGAGTCTATGAGGTAAACCAAAACACTCTTAATGATTCAAGGTTAGATGATTTGCAAGTTGAACTTAAATCTTTGAAAGAATTAACTGCATCTAACTTGAAAGCTCAGCAAGCCGAAGTGTAGGTAGCATCCAAGGAAGAGGATGCGAATTACATGGGTAAAGGTAACTACCAAGGAGGTTATCAAAACCAAAGAGGTCATAACAACAATTATAATAGGAAATAATCAGGGAAATAACTACAAGCCTAATCATAATCATCCTGTTTTTCTTATTCTAATCCTGAGGGTGCTTTGAACCCTCAAGCTTCTTCTAGCAATGCAGGTCAGCCGTCCAAGCCAACTGAACCCGCTCAACCAAAGGATAGAGTTGAAGCAATGTTTGAGCAATTGATGGCTAGGATAGGGAAATCTAGAGAGTACAGTCACTAGTGTAACCAAAGCCCAAAAGGTTTTGGAAACTCAAGTGTTCAAGAAGGCCGAAGACGCTCAAAGAGATCCAGGAAGACTTCCTGAAAAAACTGAAAATAATCCCAGGGGGCAAGTCATGGCAATCACTACAAGAAGTGGATTGGAGACAAATGATCCACAATCAAAGGTTTTGGATAAAGGAAAGCAACCAATGGAAGAGGAGCCTAAGGAAAAAGAGAATGTCTACATCCCCCCTCCTCCATACAAACCACCACTTCCTTTTCCTAAATCCCGTGCTAGAGCTCAATTGGACAAGCACTTTGGTAAGTTCCTTGACCTTTTAAATAATTGCATATTAACATCCCTTTTGTTGATGCTATTTTAGGGATGCCTGCCTATGGAAAGTTCTTGAAGGAAATCCTCTCCAACAAGAGGAAAGCTAGAGGAATATGGAGAAGTCAGAATGAACCGGAGATCTACTGACCTCATCCAGAGGAACAGTGGAAAGATGCCACCAAAATTGAGTGATCCCGGATCTTTTGTGTCCCAATCAAAGTTGGAGATGGAACATACAAAACACTTTGCGATCTTGGAGCTAGTGTAAGTATTACCCACTCGTTTTATGCAGGAAGGTTGGACTTGGAGAAACAAAGCCAGTAAAGATGACTCTTTGCATGGCAGACAGAACCACCACACGTCATGTGGGAATCATTGAGGATGTTCCAATCCAATTAGAGAAGTTCTTTATCCCTATTGACTTTGTTGTTTTGGATATTCCTGCTGACTGTCCTGTCCCTATCATTTTAGGGAGACCTTTTCTTGCTACCTCTGGATGTTTAGTTGATTGTGTAACGCCCGGAAATTTTAGAAAATGTTATCGAGTTATTCTTATTTCCGTAAATTATTCTACGGGAATATCCGACTTTTATTCCAAACCGATTTTACGGGAATGTCGGGAATTTTTCCGACCCGTAACACCCGTTACGAAACTAGTTTAACGAGTTTTTTCACCCGGGTTCTTTTCCTCCCTTCCTCTTGGAAATCCCGGCTGAGACAAGCTCGGCCTGCCTATCTCGGCCGAGACCGAGGCCCAGTTGGAGCGTGCCGCCCAGCCTACCTCCTGCCTATGTCCCCCGACCTCTCAGTCCGCCCAGCGCCTAGGCCGACCCCTCGGTCCAAGCTGCTCCCTCTTTCACTTCAGCCGGCCTCACACTCCTCCCTCTTCTCTCCCTTTCCCTCATGCAGCCACCTCTCTCCCTTGTCTCCCTCACGCAGTCCCTCTCTCTCACACCGCCGTGCCTAGCGCCCGTCCACCACCGTCGCACTTCTTCCTCCCCACGTCCCGAGCCCTTGGAGCACTGCGGAGAGCCACCAACCGGCACCTCTCACCTTCCTTTCCTTGGCCGGGATATCCTCTGCGTTCAACCTGCTCGAGCTCCGGAGAACGCCACGCCGCCGCCAGCGACACCGCCGAGGAAGAGCCTCCCCGCTGCCCTAGGAGCCACCGTCCAGTCTCGCCGTTGCCTTCGGCCTCGGGTGAGCAGCAGCTCGCGGCTCTTCTTCCCCCTGCATGCTTCGACCTCGCCGGAGAACGCCGCCACCGGGAGCCAGACCACTGCCGGCCACCTGCAGCACCACCGGAAGCTAGCCGCCGCCCTTGCCCCTCCGGAGAAGCAGTGCCGCCGCCGGAGGGCACTGCAGGATCTCGGCCGAGACTGCCCAGAAATCTCGGACGGGCCTCCCCCTCTTTGGTATAATTGCGATTCTGACCCTCACTTTCATTACAGTTTATACCCAACAGTGTGATAATTACAGTTTATGCCCATATGTGTTAGGAATTGCATAAGTGCCCGGAAAATATGTTAGCGAGTTTTTTACCTAGGAAATTAGACGAGTTTATCCTAGGTTCCGTTATGCTATAAGTTTACGATCAATTAACATATGGGCGAAATGGATAGTATCATGATAGGTTGGAATTAGCATAACGTAGTGGAAATGCCAAGTAGCGGCTTTTGAGACCTTAGGAGAATGTGAGGAGCGGGATTAGACCTAATTGGCTTTTACGTCATTATTGACGGTAATTATGTTGGACTCTAGGATTCGGTCCTAGAATGGGAGTCAAATGATCCTTCGTAGGTCATTTGTGTAGAAGTCTTAGACTTCTCGAGTTGAGCGGGTTTTTATGTTACCTTGTTGTGAACAGGTTGAGTACGCCTTCCCAAGGGAAGCGTGAGCTTTTTGTGAGATAACGTTTGGGACGAGGTAAGTCTCCGGACTTACTTAGCTCGTATTTTCCGTATTAGCATTGATGTGTGTTTGGTGGTGCGTGTTTATGTTTTGCTATAACTATTAAACCGGTAAATAGGACCACTGACTTATATGTATAATTTTGGTCCAAGTGTATGATAACGGGCGTGACAATACTGCCTAGCCTTGCGGGGTCTAGGGGATTCTCGGCGACTTGCCCGGCGGGTTAGATGGACGGAGGCATCCGTGCCATTCCTTGCCGGAGGGGAACCGAGGCGGACCATTGGGGTCTCGTGTCACAACCGAAGCTGAATTAGAACGGGATATGACTTGATGATATAAGATAAAGAAACGGACTTATGTGATTTATATTATATGCTATGAGTGTGTTTTGTGCCTTCACTGCTTTTCTAATGCGTAGAATATTAGCTAACGGTTTTTAAACCGATTGTGTAGATGACTTGCAGGTTAGGAATGCCGCCGGAGTGAGGCGGAGGAGTGGACAACCGGGGTCTCCGTACATTATAAGGACGGGGATGTTTTGAGTCTTTTCATGTCGTCTTTTATGGATATTATCGTTTGTTAGAATTCGGATTTATTTACGTTGTTTTGAGGACTCGGCTGAGTTTCCAAGTTGTAGTTTCGTACTTTTCGTTTCCGCATACATTAAAACGTAATTGAGTTTTCGACCTTTATTTGTGCCATGTTGGAAGGTCCGGTGAAATTGTTGTCAAGCTAAGGGTCGGGACCCATGTAGCGCCCCGAGTCCCGCGGATTTGGGTGTTACAGATTGTAGGGGTGCTACCCTTACATTTAGAATTGATGAGAAGTTGTGCAATTTAAACTCCCTCCTTTGATTAAGGGACCCTTGTTTGAAGAGGATATGTACAACATCCTAGAGGATGATGAAGATGATTGGGAGATTATAATTCAATTCTATGTTCTGACCCTCTTGAGCAGGTTTTGACCATGAGCATCATGACAGCAGAGCCAAAAGATGAACTGTTTGAAGAAGTCCTATCTTTGAGTCTTCTTCCCATCAACGAGGAATCAAGATTCGAAGAACTGACAGAAGCAGATGGCATCTCGGCCGAGATCCAAGAAATCTCGGCCGAGATTTGGCAACAGAAAGTTTCAGTTTCAGAAGATCAGGGCATCTCGGCCGAGACCGAAAAATCTCGGCCGAGATTTACCCTATCTCGCCGAGATTCACCTCAGCTCGGGCCGAGATCCTTCATCTCCACCGGGAAGAGTTGGCCGAGATTTCTGAAGAAGAACCGGAGCCTCCTAAGGTCGAGATGAAGCCTCTTCCGACACACCTAAGGTACGCCTTTCTTGGTTCTAACTCATCCGATTGTTAGTGCTAGCTTGAATGAACTTGAACTCGAGAAGTTATTGAAAGCTTAAGATGCATAGAAAAGCTTTGGGCTACACTATAGATGACCTCATAGGGATTAATCCTTCTATGTGCATGCATAGGATCTTGTTAGATGATGGACATAGGCCTTCTAGAGAACCTCAAAGGAGATTGAATCCTAACATGAAAGAGGTAGTTAAGAAGGAGATCCTTAAGTTGCTTGATGCGGGAATTATATTCCCCATCTCGGATAGTAAGTGGGTTAGTCCGGTACATGTTGTACCTAAGAAAGGTGGGATGACTGTCATAACTAATGAAAAGAATGAGTTGATCCCGACTAGGACTGTGACAGGATGGAGGATGTGCATTGATTATAGGAAGTTGAATCATGCTACTAGGAAAGATCACTTTCCTTTACCCTTCATTGACCAAATGTTAGAAAGGCTAGCCCAACACTCTTACTTTTGCTACCTAGATGGGTATAGTGGTTTTTTTGCATTGATTATAGGAAGTTGAATCATGCTACTAGGAAAGATCACTTTCCTTTACCCTTCATTGACCAAATGTTAGAAAGGCTAGCCCAACACTCTTACTTTTGCTACCTAGATGGGGTATAGTGGTTTTTTCCAGATCCCCATCCATCCGGATGACCAAGAGAAAACCACTTTTACTTGTCCTTGGGGTACCTTTGCTTATAGGAGAATGCCTTTCGGTTTATGTAATGCTCCTGCTACTTTCCAAAGATGCATGATGTCTATTTTTCTGAATATATTGAAAAACATCATGGAAGTCTTTATGGATGATTTTTCTGTTTATGGATCCTCTTTTGATGAATGTTTTGCTAACCTGTCTTTGGTCTTACAAAGATGTGAGGATTGTAATCTTGTTCTCAATTGGGAGAAATGCCATTTCATGGTTAGGGAAGGTATTGTGTTAGGTCACTTGATATCTAACCGTGGAATTGAGGTTGATAAGGCCAAGATTGAGACTATTGAGAAGCTACCTCCACCATCATCAGTCAAAGGGGTAAGAAGTTTTCTAGGACATGCCGGTTTTTACCGGAGATTTATAAAAGATTTCTCTAAAATTGCTAAACCTTTGACTAACCTACTAATCAAGGATGTTCAGTTTGTTTTCTCGAAGGAATGCCTTGATGCTTTTTACAGGTTGAAGGAAGCTCTCATCACTGCTCCAATCATGCAACCTCCCGATTGGTCTCTTCCATTCGAGGTGATGTGTGATGCAAGCAACTTCGCAGTGGAGCGGTGCTAGGACAGAAGAAGGAAGGACTTACTCATGCTATTTACTATGCTAGCAAGACGCTTGATGGAGCTCAGCTGAATTATGCAACTACTGAAAAGGAGCTCCTAGCCGTCGTCTACGCATTTGAGAAGTTCCGTTCCTATCTTGTAGGAGCTAAGGTGATTGTGTACACGGATCATGCTGCGATTCGGTACCTTCTCACCAAGAAGGATGCAAAGCCACGTCTTATCCGGTGGATTCTTCTCCTTCAAGAATTTGATCTAGAGATTAGAGATAAGAAGGGGTCCGAAAACTCTGTAGCTGATCATCTTAGCAGATTACCTCCAGAACTTATGGAAGGGATGACATCCCTATTGACGATGCATTTCCGGATGAGCATCTCCACATGATGGAGAAATATATCCTCCAAATTTCAGGTGAAAAGGAACCTTGGTTTGCTGACATTGTTAATTATTTAGTTTGTGGTGAAATTCCTCCAGGTTTATCTCATTCCCAACGGAAGAAATTCTACAAGGATGTGAGACATTACTATTGGAATGAACCACTACTATTCAAGAGAGGACCCGAGGGAATCCTTAGGAGATGCGTCCCAGACGACGAGATTGAGAGTGTCATCCGACATTGTCATTCATTGCCCTGTGGAGGACATGCTAGTGCTCACAAGACTAGTGCCAAGGTATTGCAATCTGGATTCTTTTGGCCTAATCTTTTCAGAGATGTGCAGATATTCGTCACTGCTTGTGATTCATGCCAAAGGACGGGCAACATATCTAGGAGGAATGAGATGCCTTTGAACAACATCCAAGAAGTTGAGATTTTTGATGTATGGGGTGTTGACTTCATGGGACCTTTCCCATCCTCATGCGGGAACCTTTACATTCTTTTAGCGGTTGATTATGTATCTAGATGGGTTGAAGCTATAGCCTCACCCACAAATGACGCTAAAGTTGTGATTAAAATTTTCAACCGAACTATCTTCCCTAGATTTGGCACACCACGTGTCATTATTAGTGATGGAGGGAAGCATTTCACAGCCAGAAACTTTGAGTCACTTTTGTCCAAGTATGGGGTAACTCACAAGGTTGCAACCCCATATCATCCCCAAACTAGTGGCCAAGTGGAAATCTCGAATAGAGAAATCAAGGGGATCCTAGAGAAGACAGTGTCTCGCTCAAGGAAAGATTGGGCAATGAAGCTTGATGATGCACTCTGGGCTTATAGGACAGCATACAAGACTCCCATAGGTACTACTCCTTATCAACTTGTTTATGGGAAATCATGTCATTTGCCTGTAGAGTTGGAGCATAGAGCATATTGGGCCGTGAAATGGCTAAACTTTGATATAAAAGAAGCCGGAAAAGAGGTTGTTGGACATCAACGAGCTGGAGGAGATCCGGATGAATGCATATGAGAATGCACGGATCTACAAGGAAAGAACAAAGAAGTGGCATGACAAGCACATATTGCCAAAGAACTTCAAAGAAGGTGATCTTGTTCTTCTCTTTAATTCTAGGCTCCGACTTTTTCCAGGAAAGTTAAGGTCACGATGGACGGGACCTTATGTTGTGAAGAAGATTTTCCCCCACGGAGCTGTCGAAGTATGGGGTGAAAACTCCGGTATTTTTAAAGTGAATGGACATAGGTTGAAGAGGTATACACCGGAACTTCCGGTGGAAAAACTTTCACCTATCCATCTCACTTGATGCTTTAAAGGAGTTAGGTCCGGCTAGAGACCTTAAACCAAGCGCTTCTCGGGAGGCAACCCGAGGTAAGAGTCTTTTCGTCTTTTTTATTTTTATTTTTTTGCTTTTGCGTTTTTGCGCGTTCTTGTTGGTCTTTGCAGGA
>CM008280.1:19763883-19779082 GCA_002319775.1 Fagopyrum tataricum | reverse complement strand
AATCGAGAGAGGAGGACGTGCCGAAGACGGCATTCAGGACGAGATACGCCCATTATGAGTTTGTCGTGATGCCATTCGGGCTCACTAATGCACCGCCGTCTTCATGGAATTGATGAACGACATCTTCATCGACTCCTTAGACCAGTTTGTGGTAGTGTTTATAGACGACATCTTAGGTTACTCCCGGAGTAGGGAGGAGCATCAAGGTCACCTGAGGACGGTGCTTCGAGTCCTCCAGGATAGAGAGTTTTACGCTAAGCTCTCTAAGTGCGAGTTTTGGATGTCCAAGGTGGCATTTTTTTTTGGGTCATATAGTTTCCGCCGAGGATGTCATGGTTGACCCGGCGAAGATAGAGTCTGTTTCATCATGATCGCCTCCTAGAACAGTCAAGGAGGTGCCCAGTTTCTTGAGCTTAGCGGGATACTACCGTCGTTTTGTCGAGGGTTTCACAGTGATTGCACGGCCGCTCACTTCCTTGGTGAGGAAGTCTACCAGGTTTGTTTGGTCCGAGCCTTCCCAGCACAGCTTCGAGGAGCTGAAGAGGAGGTTGACCTCCGCTCCTGTTTTAGCCCAGCCTGAGGGCGTAGAGGATTTTGTAGTATATAGTGACGCCTCCAAGCTAGGATTGGGGTGCGTTTTGATGGAGAGGGATAGGGTTATTGTGTACGCTTTTCGGCAACTAAAGCCGTACAAGGAGAATTACCCTACCTATGATCTTGAGCTAGCAGCAGTGATTCATGCCCTGCAGATCTAGCCACATTACTTGTACGGGGCTACGTGCCAGATCTTCACATACCATAAGAGTCTGAAGTATATATTCACTCATCGGGAGTTGAATAACCGCCAGAGGAGATGGTTGGAGCTTATTAAGGACTTTGACTTAGAGATTTTGTACCATCCGGGGAAGGCGAACGTAGTCGTCGATGCTTCGAGTAGGAGGACACCTCGAGAGGAGGCTATAGCTCGGCTTACGGTTCAGCCACAGTTGCAGAGGGACTTGATAGAGTTGGAGTTGGATATCCGGTTCCCAGATACGGACTGTCGTTTGTCCGAGTTAGAGGTATCACCCGACCTGTTCGGAGAGATCCAGCAGAAGCAAGAGGGATGTCCCATTTTGATGAGGATCCGGGACAGGGTGTCCCGAGGAGAGGCAACGCAGTTATCACAGGAGCATACGGGCGATTGAGACACCAAGGACGTGTTTGTGTACCGCCAGACCAGGAGTTGAGAGAGCGGATTTTGCATGAGACACATTCCACACCTTACTCGGTGCACCCAAGCACGAGTAAGATGTACTAGGATCTTAGGAGATTTTATTGGTGGGGTGGGCTCAAGCCCAATGTAGCTAGATATGTGGCCCGATACGCGACCTGCCAGCAGGTCAAGATCGAGCACCAGAGACGGAGGAGAGCTTCACCCACCGCCCGTGCCACAGTGGAAGTGGGAGGACATATCCACAACTGTTAGATTATGAGGTTACATGGAATACCGAGGACCATCGTCACAGACAGGGACGGGCGTTTTACCTCGAGGTGCTGGCACGCGTCAATCGGGATGGCACCGTATGAGGCATTGTATGGACGGAGATGCCGTACTCCCTTATGTTGGGACGAGCGTGGGAGTTCTAGCGTTGTACCTCCAGATCAGGTACAGGACGACGTGGCTAGAGTTGCGTTGATCCGAGAGAGGATGTTGACCACGCAGAGCCGTTAGAGATCGTATGTGGATAGGAGGTGTAAACCTCTCAAGTTCAGGGTAGAGAAGCTCAGGTGTGGTTGAGGGTATCACCGACGCGGGGCGTTAGGTGATTCGGCATTAAGGAGAAGTTAAGCCCCCGATATGTCGATCCATTCGAGATCTTGGAGAGAGTCGGTGAAGTGGCATACCGGTTCGCAATGCCACCTCGGTTAGAGGGTATACATCCGGTATTTCACATCTCTCAGCTGAGAGAGTACATACACGACCCGAGGCACATCATCAGCCACGAGGACCTAGTTGTCGAGCCGGACCATACTTTTGCAGAGCACCCGATAGCGGTTTTAGAGCGGAGTACGAGGCGCCTTCGATCGAAGGAGATACCGATGCTGAGAGTACAGTGGTCGAGGCAAGGAGCCGATGAGGCTACATGGGAGACGGAGAATAGTATCCGGAGGAACTATCCTGAGTTTTACGCAGATTTAGCGACATCGATAGGACGGTCGGGTTAGTCCCGATATCTTTCCTTGTTTGTTCTGTGTGTTTATGTTATGACGTGTTATGTGAGTTCGTATGAGTATATGTTTACCTTGCGAGGCCTTGATATGATTTTATACGTAGACTTGGATTAGAGCCGATAGTCGACGTTTTATGAGTTCCACAAGGTTACGGGACGGGTTTGAGTGAGAGTGCTACGTTTTGCAAGTTTCGGGACGAAACTTGTTTTTAGGGGGGTTAGTTGTAACGTATGGAAATTTTATTCCGGACTTAGAGCGTTTTATAAATCTTCCCGCAGGCACGAGGTGCCGAGTGCCGGAAATTATTCCTAAAATTCCGAGCCGACCCGTCGTTTTCCGCTTTCCGGCCCTTCGTTCCGAGTCGAAGTGACAAGGGGTCATTTCCGACCCCTCGTTCCGTGGTGATATGACAAGAGGTCAGCTCCCCTCCCCACATTGTAGCCCTTGTCCCCTCTCTCTCTCTCTCTCCTCCCTTGCTCCTTTCACGTCATTTCCCATCTCCACTCTTCCTCTCTTCTCTTCTCTTCTCTTCTCTTCTCTTCTTCCATTGTTGTTTGAAGAGCTTGCATGTGTGGACTGCAGAAGGAGAAGTGCAGATCTGGTGTGGTAAGTCTCCTTCCTTCCTTCCTTCCTTCCTCTCCATGGCTGCTCACCCCTTTCTTCTTCCCTCCTTCATCCATGGCCATGGATGAAGCTTTGAGAGGTTTTCACTCAAGTTCTTTGCATGCATAGGTTCTTAGCTCGATTAGGTCGTGGAGAGGAGCCTAATACCAGTGGTGGGTGTTTGGAGAAGATCCAGCAAGAAAAGAAGGACTTTGGAGGCAAAGATCCACGATCGAAAACGAAGAAGATGATTTTCTGCACAGAACCCGCGGGGGCGGATCTTCACGACCGCGGGAGCGGCCAGCCGCAGGGGCGGCTCAGCACGGCCGCTGGTGCGGCTCAGCACGGCCGCGGGTGCAGCTCGGCACGGCCGCAGGGGCGGCACCAGACACGCGACTCCAGGGCGGCAGCAAGGCGCTAGGGCAACTTCTGTGTTCCGCAGGAGGCGCCAGCTTGACTCCGCGGCTAAGGTTTCTTCAACAGTAGGCTTCTCCTCTCCCTTCCTCTTCGTTCCTTCCTTAGTTTTATAGTTGTATCATGTTAGTAGCATGCTTAGGATGACCTAGAGTAGATTGAGAATGCCACTTAGTGGTTGTGAACCTAGGAGCCCTTAAGGCTCGATGTAGTTGATGGTCACGAGTGTGATGAGCATGATAGACCTAGTAGGCTTTTACTCGTTCTTGGGTTTTGAGTATGATCATATGAGAGTTAGTAGGTTGTTGAGATATCTCCTCATGCGTTGAGTGAGATGTGAGTATGAGAGATTCTAGGATGCGGTCCTAGAATGAGAGATCTCCTCATGCGTTGAGTGAGATGTGAGTGTGAGAGATTCTAGGATGCGGTCCTAGAATGAGAGTCAAATGATCTTGCGTAGATCATTTGTGTAGAAGTCCTAGACTTCTTGAGTTGAGCGGGTTTTGATGGTTATCTTGTTGTGAGCAGGTTGTGTTCTTCTTCCCAAGGGAAGCAAGAGCGTTTTGTGAGTTAGCATTGGGACGAGGTAAGTCTTCGGACTTACTTAGCTCGTATTTTACGTATTAGCATTGATGTGTGTTGGTGGTGTGTGCTTGTATTATTGTTTATGTTATAAACAACTAAACCGGTAAATAGGACCACCGACCTTATATATTTTGGCTCAAGTGTATGATAACGGGCGGTGACATCATCTGTGTAGCTCTGCGTGAAGTCTAGGAGGTTCTCGGCGACAAGCCCGGCGGGTTAGATGGTCGGATCCATCCGTACCATTCTTTGCCGGTAAGTAGGGACCGAGGCGAGACCACAGTGGTTCTCGTGTCACAAACCTAAGTTGAATTAGAACGGGATACGACTTAATAATAAAAAGATAATAAACCGGACTTGTGTGTTTTGGAGTTTGTATGTGATGTATGTGATATCCGTGTGTTTGTGCCTTCGCCCCTTTTCTAATGCTTCGAATATTAGCTTACGGTTTAAAACCGTTTGTGTAGATGACGTGCAGGTTAGGGATGCTGCCGAGTGAGGTGGAGGAGTGGACAGCCGGGGTCTCCGTACATTATAGGACGGGAGCGTTTTTGGGTTATGTTTCATATCGTTAGTTTGTGGAGGTTATTGTACGATTCAGATTTTCGTATCGGAGTTACGTCGTTTTGAGGACTCGGCTGAGTTTCCACTTTGTATTTTTTACATTTCGGTTTTCGCATACATTAAAAACGTTTTGAGTTTTGCCTTTATTTGTGCCTTGTTGGAAAGGTCCGGTGAAATTGTTTTCAAGCTAAGGGTCGGGACCCATTGTGAGGTCTCGCCCGTAGCATCCCGAGTCCCGCGGATTTGGGGTGTTACAACACCCTTCGTTGTTTATGGTGATTTGATTTGTACATGCATCAAGTATTTTCCTAAAGGAACCTCTTGTGGAAGAGATGGTTTGAGAGCACAACACATTTTAGATGCTTTGTGTGGTGAGGGCTTTGCGGTTTCCACATGTCTTTTGACAGTGCTTTCATCAGTGGGCAATTTATGGTTTGGAGGTAAGTGTCTTGTAAAATCCCGAATTCTAGGAACTCGGAGCGTTATTGGCTATGACCTCACAGTGGGTCCCGGCCTTAGGTTGACGTGAATAACGTCGGATCTTGCAACAAGGCACAAATATTTAAATACAAATACTTTCAAAAGACACAGTACTCTCGACAAACTCTAGACATGTACATCAACTCTACTGTACTTGAAATAAATAAAACATAATATATAGTTCGTTCATTTTATTTCACCATAATAACACACACTACCCTAGTGCACACTCGGTATTAAAAAGTAGCTAAGTGAGTCCTACGAACCACGTCTCGCAATCTCGCCAGTAAGAGATCCGATTATCCTGATCAACATTTATCAACCTTAGAACTCGTTCACCCTTAAATACTGCACGAATTATCATTCTAATCAGTTAGGGTATGATATATAGCATCGATACCCTGAAGTTTTCTACGTCCTAAGTTTACGGACCTAGACGTTCATTCAAAATTCTCATTCATCACCATAGTCGTTTCACTAACGTTCCGCTATCTCGAAAGTCCGTACTTAGTTTGTCATTATTTAACAACCTCGCTACTCATATGCTCCATTCCAGTTCTACTATTATAACATTCCCCACCTTAATCTCATTTCAACACTCCGGTCATTCATATAATTTCCGAAACCATCATTTATCTCACATTTAGTTTAACTATCATCTGTTAATTAAAACTAAATTATCCGGAAAAAATATTAAGTAGATAACTTATAAATTATGATTAAATTTATCGGAAATATTAATTTTACAGGCATTAAAATTAACGGAATTAAACGGTAACCGGAATTAAATTGGATCGGAAGGAGGGTTAACCGGTGCAAAACGGTACCAAGGTTGGCAATTGGTCATGGGTTCAAAACTGGTGAGCAACAACAACAGCGAGCACGGCTGAATTTGGTATTTGTACGTCATGAGTTCGATACATGTGAAGAGCAACCCGGCAAAGGCTAACAACTGATACCGAGAAGGCTAGATCCTACAAAGACACAACGAAAACGCGCAAAAACGCAATAACAAAAAGACAAAACATAAACACTCTTACCTCGGGTTGCCTCCCGAGAGGAGCATTGGTTTAAGGTCTCTTGCTAGACCAGATTCCGTCGACGCTTAACTTGGAGATGTAGTCGAAGTCCGCTTCACCGGAGGTTCCGGTTTACACTTATTTAGCCTATTCTCGTTTATCTTGATTGTTCCGGCGTCTTCACCAAATACTTCAATTGTACCATAGGGGTGGATCCTCTTCACTATGTAAGGTCCGGTCCATTTCTTCTTGAACTCTACCTGCATAAGATGAAATCATCAGTTAGACAACATAACTAGATCACCTTTTTTATACTTACTACTAATTTTCAAGCTCCCTTTATAGATCTTTGAGCTCTCATATGCATCCAGCTTTCCTCCCTTCGCAAGTATTGATACGAGTGATGTAGGAGGTCTTGAAAATCCCTTGATGAATTGTCGGTAGAAACCGACTCCTCTTGCCGGAGTGCTTCCTTCCTTTCCAGGCTTTGGTTGTTCCAATTCTTTTGCTTTTTCCTTCCCTTTCAAGGACATGAGGGACGTTTGGGGAGTTTCGGAAAGAATTTCCGAGTCCGTTTCTTCCTTTGACTTGGATCTCGGCCGAGATGCTTGGATATCGGGCCATGATGCTACTCTCTGATGTCCAATCTCGGTTAGGGCAAGAATGATCTCGGCCGAGATTTTGACCGAGATTTCTTCTGACGGTTTGTCTTCGATGTGGAACAAACCATCTACAAAATTGGTTGCTTCTGTAGCATTCGGAAGCCAAAACTTCTCATCATCATCATCATCATCTTCCCGCTCAATATTGAACGTAAGGGAAGCGTTCCTGCAATCAACAAGACATCCAGAAGTGGCTAGGAAGGGTCTTCCTAGTATTATAAGCACATGATAATCCGCACGGATGTCTAAAACAACAAAATCAATGTGAATATAATACTTCCCAAGCAATAATGGAATATCCTCGAGAATTCCAGCTGGTTCAACAACCGATCCATCCTCTATGCGCAGTGTCATCTTCATTGGCTTTGGTTCTCCAAGGTCAATTTCCTTGCAAAGTGCAAGAGGAATCACGCTCACACTTGTGCCAAGATTGCACAAAGCTTCGTAGGTTCCTTCTCCAAGTCCTACTCGAAAACAGAATGATTCGGGATCCCTGAGCTTTGGTGGTATCTTCTCCCTTAAAATCTTGATGAGCTCACTAGATCTTTGAGTCATCAATACTTCCTCATCCACTCTCAAATTCCTCTTGTTAGAGAGGATCTCTTTTAAGAACTTCATGTACGCAGGCGTCATTAAAATAGCATCAAGAAAAGGGATGTTAATATTCAAACTTTTAATAAGCTCAATGAACTTACCAAAGGTCTTGTCAAGCATAGCTCTTGTGGGGGATTTCGGGAATGAAAATGGAGGCTTGTACGGATGTGGTGGAATGTAGACATCTTCCTTCTCCGCAGGCTCTTTCTCCACATTTTTCATCTCTTTGACCTGTCAATGTTCAGACAAAAATCTCGGCCGAGATTTTTCATCTCGGGCCGTGATTGTAGCTTCTATTGTGAAATTTCGGTCGACCATAGTGGGATCTCGTGCCGAGATTTTTCCGGAGACGGACAAGATGTCTTCTTTCGCATATGTTTTGTCCTTTTTCACTTCACTTTCAATAGTAATGGCCATAATCTGCTCCTTGGGGTTCTCCTCAGTCTTTCCAAGAAGTCTTCTCGGATCTCTAGGAGCTTCTTCAGCTTTCTTGAACACTTGAGTTTCCAAAACCTTTTGAGCTCTGGTAACACTACTGACAGAACTCTCAAGATTACTCATTCTTGCCATCAATTGCTTGAACATCATCTCAACTCGATCTTTCGGTTGAAATCTTTCAGCTGGCCTAGACGTTTGACTTGCACCACTAGAAGATGGTTGAGGGTTCAAAGCACCCTCAGGATTATAGTAGGAAAAGCCTGAATGGCTGTGGTTAGGCCTGAAATTGTTTCCTTGGTAATTCCTATTGAAGTTATTATTGTAATAACCTCTTTTATTTTGATAATCTCCCTGTAAATTACCTCTATTCATGTAATTTGCATCCTCTTTTTTGCATGCTACCTGCACTTCAGCTTATTGATTTTTAATGTTAGATGCAAATAATTATTT
Organism: Fagopyrum tataricum; assembly: GCA_002319775.1. Taxonomy (NCBI): domain Eukaryota; kingdom Viridiplantae; phylum Streptophyta; class Magnoliopsida; order Caryophyllales; family Polygonaceae; genus Fagopyrum; species Fagopyrum tataricum. Next base: position 19,771,059 of record CM008280.1, on the reverse strand, counting down.
CAAAGATTTAATTTCATTGTACAAAGAATCAAACCTTGCATCTGTCCGGGTGTTTTTACTTATATCATACACTCCGGGTCTAGTCTTCTTCTCTTCTACCTTCTTGTGAGAGTACTTCTCAATAACTAAGGCTTTCTTTTCAACAAACTCCCAAGCCTCATCCGCTTCTTTCTCCATGAAAGTACCTCCAGAAAGTGACTGCAACTTGAATTGAGTATCCTAATCAAGTCCCTTGAAATAGATCTCAAGCACCTCGATCTTGGGAGTCCAATTGGTGAGGACAATCCAGCAATAGGTCCTTGAACCTCTCCCAAAACTTAAACAAGCTCTCTTTATCCTTCATGATGAAGAGATTTATCCTTCCTCTAAGTTCGGTAGTCTTTGAAGGTGGGAAGAATTTGGTGAGAAATTCCATAGTCATCTCTTCCCAAGTGAAAAACCGCCCCTGTGGTATTGATTGATACCAAGCTAGAGACTTATCCCTAAGAGAAAAAAAAAACCTCTTAGCTTGTGATTATTACCTTCCATACGAGGCGGTCTCACCGTATCCATAAGAATATCGTAGTTCATCAAGTGTTGATGAGGAGACTCCGAATCCATCCCTCCAAACTGATTTTGGAAAATCATCTGGAGTATTTGCGGTCGCAACTCATGCTCATGTGTTGCGGGATCGCCAAAGTTAACTACAAGACGGTTAATCCTTTGGGCAGGATCCATTCTTTGTCCAAGTGTTTGTGGAGGATCCACAATAGGCTCGTATCGGACAGGGGTGAGAAGAGCGACTGGTGGTGGTGGGACGTGTGGAGCAGGAGGCACAACGACGCGAGGTGCGTCGTTTAGGACGTCCGGCTGCACGTTCACCACGGGTTGAGGAGCGTCTCTTCCTTTGTTCAGGAAACGAAGCATCTCTCTCATGTCGGCTCTAAGATGCTCCATCATGCGTGTAGTAGCTGCTTCTCTTTCTCTAGTTGCTGCCCTTTCGGCTTCCAGCTCTTCTTAGCTCCACTTCGTAATCTCTTTCTTGAGACATCTTTGAAGCTCTCAAGGCTCTGAGTGTTTGTCGCAGTGTTTTCTCGGATTCGGGATCAAAAGAAACTAGTTCTTTTGAACTCTGAGTGTTTCGCATACACCGTGAAAAGTACCTAGTGTCCTGAAAATGTCAAAGACAAACGTAAAAGCGAGATCAAAAGTACAAGAAAGACTTACACTATAAGAAATCAACTAACAAAATCAACTAATTAGTCCCCGGCAACGGCGCCAAAAACATGTTCGCTGGTTTTACCTACCTATAAATCCCAATCAAAATAGATAGAAATTCAAAGGGTTGTAAAACAACGGTCTGCTTTAAATTTATATACTCACAATATCTACTCTATAGTGCAGCGAACCCACAATGTATGGATCATTCGCAATAAGAGTAAGTATTCCAAGGTCGATCACATGGAATAAGTTAGATGAATATGAAACTGATCTAGAATAGTATAAATTTTTATTAAGAAAAAGATTGGAAAAGAAAAGGGAAAGAAGGATCAAAAAGGTTTTGAAGGGTTGTGAAGTTCGCAATCAATTTGTCAATATTGATTGAAAACTAAATAAAACCAAATAACAAACAAATACATATGGAAAGCTTGAGGGATGAATGTTTCTCGACTAATGTTCCATTACCGTTACGTCTCAAGAACATATAAATCCGCAGCCTAATACTTATTGCTTTCAAGGTAAAAAGGATGAAATCGTAAACAAACCTTATTTCTTAATTAAGGATCAAATAACCCTTTACGGTTATATCTCAGGAATTAAATGCATAAAAGAAGGAATAATAGAACATTCAATCCAATAAAGATTGAACATTTATTACCTAGGAACAAGTTCTCTTATGTATCTAAGGAGGAATATCTCAGTTACGACTCAATTCCAACTTAAGTTGAATAGTTTAGATCAATTTTAAACTTAACAAAAAACAAACCTTTTCATAGGATTTAAAGTGATTTAATAACCAATTATAAAGAACAATTAATCCATCATATTCCAAGGTATAAACAATTTTCTAACTATCTTGGAACCACAAAAGGTTTCTAGCCAATGATATTCAAATCAAAACCTGAATTCAATTCAATAAAATTAAGCATAAATTCAAAATATAAAAAGGAATAAAGAAACTACCCATCTTTATTGAATCCTGAAAACAAATTGTCTCAATCTTGCAAATCGTATCTCAAACTCTAAACAAACTAGAAAGACTGAATCTTCCTTCCTAAACTAAATATCTACAATGGTGAAAATAGAGCGAAGAAGAAAGGTAGGAGAATAGTTCTCCTTAAGTCTAATCTTCTAACTTTTAACTTTGGTGGGATCTCTAACTAAAAACGAACTCTCTTTGGAAATATTTGGAACTTTCGTAAATACCCAACAACCTTCCAAAAGAAATGGGTTGTTAAGGCTCCAAAAAAAATAAAATCGACGCTCAGGGAAGAATCTCGGGTGGCATCTCGGGCCGAGATTGATCANAAGTCTTAGACTTCACTCTAGTGATCTATGCAAGATCACCTAACCCTCAAACTAGGAATGCATCCTAGGTACCAAGTATTCATCACACTCTCAACACATGCAACATCCCACAACAGTCCATAATTCCACAAGAGTAATCCTCAACCAAAGAGGCACAAGTTAGCCTAGAAGGTCCATCATGCTCACATGCTCATATCCATCACTTACATCGAGCCTTAAGGGCTCCTAGGTTCACAACCACTAAGTGGCATTCTCAAACTACTCTAGATCCATCCTAGGAATGCTACTAACAAGATCCAACATCAATACTAAGGAAGGAACGAAGAGGAAAGGAGAGGAGGGACCTACTGTTGCCGAAACCGCAGCCGCGGAGTCAAGCCGGCGCCCCATGCGGACACAGGAGCCGCCCCCGCGGAACAAGGAGTCGCACCCGCGGAGGACTGCGTCGCCTGTCAGGAGTCGCCCCCGCGGTTTTGTCGAGCCGCGCCCGCGCCGGAGCCCAGCCGCACCCGCGGCCGTCCGCCGCCGCACCCGCGGCCTTGTGCTGCCGCACCTGCGGCCGTCCGCCGCCGCACCCGCAGCTTGTCACGCCGTGAGTCTTCCGCCGCCCCCGCGACCATGCCGAGCCGCACCCACGGCGTGCTGGGCCGTGAGTCTTCCGCCGCCCCCGCGGCCATGCCAAGCCGCCCCTGCAGCCGTCCGCGCCCGCGGCCGTGATGATCCGCCCCCGCGGTTACGTTGCAGAAGCTCGTCTTCTTCGTCTCGATCGTGGATCCTTGGCTCTAAGTCCTTCTTTCCTTGTTGGGTCTTCTCCAAACACTCCCTACTGATCTTAGGCTCCTCTCCACGACCTAATCGAGCTAAGAACGCAGCCATGCAAAGAGTTGAGTAAAAAGCTCTCAAAAGCTTCATCAATGGCTATGGATGAAGGAGGGAAGAAGAAAGGGGGAAAACAGCAAGAAGAGAGGGGAGGGAGAGGAATGAGCTTACCAAACTTGATCTGGAATCCTTCCACTGCAGTCCACAAATACAAGAGTTGCAATTCAAGTGGAAGAAGAGAAGAGAGCAAAAGGGAGCAAAGAGAGGAAGAGTGGAGAGTGAATCAAACGTGAAAGAGAAAGAGAGGAGAGAGAGGGAGGGGACAAGGCTGCTAAGATGGGACAGCAGCCATCTTGTCCCTTTTGCCCGGAACGAGGGGTCGGAAATGACCCCTTGTCAATTCGATTCGGAACGAAAGGTCGGAAAGCGGGGGAAAATAAAAGGGAAGAACGACGAGTCGGCTCGGGATTTTCTTAGGAATAAATCCCGGCTCTCGGCATCTCGGGATTATGGAATAATTATAAAGTGCTCTTAGTCCGGAATAAAATTAACAAAAATTCCGGGCGTTACAACTAATCCCCCTAAAAACAAGTTTCGTCCCGAAACTTGCTAAACCAACACTCTCCAACCAACCCGTCTCGTAACCCCGTGGAACTCATAAAATGTACACTATAGGCTCTAATCCAAGTCTACAGATCGCATCACATCAAGACCTCGCAAGGTACTCATAAATCATACAAAATCACATAATCACACAGAACAAACACGGAAGATCTCGGGGCTAACCCGCCAGTCCTATCGATGTCGCTAAATCTGCGTAAAACTCAGGATAGTTCCTCCGGATACTATCCTCCGTCTCCCATGTAGTCTCATCGGCTCCTCGCCTCAACCACTGAATCCTCAGCATCGGTATCTCCTTCGATCGAAGGCGTCTCGTACTCCGCTCTAAAACTGCTATTGGGTGCTTCTACAAAGGTATGGTCCGGCTCGACCACTAGGTCCTCATGACTGATGGTGTGTCTTGGGTCGTGTATGTCCTCTCTCAGCTGAGAGACGTGAAATACCGGATGTATACCTTCTAACCGAGGTGGCAATGCTAACCGGTATGCCACCTCACCGACTTTCTCCAAGATCTTGAATGGACCGACATATCGGGGCTTAACTTCCCCTTAATGTCGAATCGCCTGACGCCCCGCATCAGTGATACCCTGAACCACACCAGAGCTCCTACCCTGAACTCGAGAGGTCTACACCTCTTGTCCACATACGACCTTCGACGGCTCTGCGCGGTCAACATCTTCTCTCGGATCAAAGCAACTCTAGCCACGTCGTCCTGTACCTAATCTGGAGCTACAACGCTAAAACTCCCCCGCTCATCCCAACATAAGGGAGTACAACATCTCCGTCCATACAATGCCTCACACGGTTGTCATCCCATCGACGCGTGCCAAAACCTTGAGGTAAAACGCCTGTCCCTGTCCGAGATGATGGTCTTCGGTATTCCATGTAATCTCACAATCTAATAGTTGTGGATATGTCCTCCCATTTCCACCGTGGCATGGGCGATGGGTGAAGTTCTCCTCCGTCTTTGGTGCTCGATCTTGACCTGCTGGAACGTCGCGCATCGGGCCACATATCTAGCTACATCGGGCTTGAGCCCGCCCCACCAATATAATCTTCTAAGATCCAGTACATCTTACTAATGCTTGGGTGCACTGAGTAAGGTGTGGAATGTGCCCTATGCAAAATCCGTTCTCTCAGCTCCTGATCCGACGGTACACAAATACATCCCTGACGTCTCAATAGCCCGTCTGCTCCCGTGATAAACTGCGGTGCCTTTCCTCGGGACGTCCTGTCCCGGATCCTCCTCAAAATGGGAGATCCCTCCTGCTTCTGCAAGATCTCTCCGGACAGGTCAGGTAATACCTCTAACTCGGACAACCAACAGTCCGTACCCGGGAACCGGATATCTAACTCCAAACCTATCAAATCCCTCTGCAACTGTGGCTGAACGGTAAGCCGAGCTATAGCCTCCTCTCGAGGTGTCCTCCTACTCAAAGCATCGGCGACTACGTTCGCCTTCCCCGGATGGTACAACATCTCTAAGTCAAAGTCCTTAACCAGCTCCTACCATCTCCTCTGGCGGTTATTCAACTCCCACTGAGTGAATATAGACTTCAGACTTTTATGGTCTGTGAAGATCTGACACATAGCCCCGTACAAGTAATGTCGCCAGATCTGCAGGGCATGAAACACTGCCGCTAGCTCAAGATCATGGGTAGGGTAATTCTCCTCATACTGCTTTAGCTGCCGAAAAGCGTATACAATAACCCTACCCTTCTGCATCAAATGCACCCCAATCCTAGCTTGGAGGCGTCACTATACACTACAAAATCCTCCACGCCCTCAGGCTGGCTAACCCAGGAGCGGAGGTCAACCCCTTTCTTCCGCTCCTCGAAGTTGTGTTGATAAGGCTCGGACCAAACGAACCTGATAAACTCCTTCAGCAAAGAAGTGAGCGGCCGTGTAATCATGGAGAAACCCTCAACAAAACGGAGGTAGTATCCCGTCAAGCCTAAGAAACGGCGCACCTCCTTGACCGTCCTAGGAGGCGGTCATGAGGAAACAAACTCTATCTTCGCCGGGTCAACCATGACACCTTCGGCGGAAACTATATGACCCAGGAATGCCACCTCGGACATCCTGATCTCGCTCTTAGAGAGCTTAGCGTAAAGCTCTCTATCCTGGAGGAATCGAAGCACCGTCCTCAGGTGTCCTTCATGCTCCTCCCTACTCCGGGAGTAACCTAAGATGTCGTCTATGAACACTACCACGAACTGGTCCAAGAAGTCGATGAAGATGTCGTTCATCAACTTCATGAAGACGGCGGGTGCATTCGTGAGCCCAAATGGCATCACGACAAACTCATAATGGCCGTATCTCGTTCTGAATGCCGTCTTCGGCACATCCTCCTCTCTCGATTGATACACTTGAAACGCCGGGTGAACACCCTTTACTCTCGGCGGCCATGCCAGTCGGTAAAACACTTTCACCACTTGCGTTAAGATCTCAAAAAGGTCCTATGTATCGGAAACTCAACTTCCTTCTCGGGTCTTCCTCACTACAACATTTCCATTATGTTTCTTCTTTTCTTGTCTCTAAGAAAGAAGATTGAACTTCCAATTTACACCGTTGGCTTTGGTTCTTGTCAAACCAAACTTCGATGTTACTTTTCCTCAATTCTTGTTGCAAGTTCTAAGCAATGAAGGAAGTACTTTGCTTCACACTACTTCTACTAACGAGACATGTATGCTATAACTTTTACATCGTCTCTCAATACTCAATCAAGATCATGTCTTGAAGAATCGCTTGTACACTTCAAACCGATTGTACCTCGAGGCAATTTCAAAACAGTTGCACCAATGAATCTCCTCTTAACTCTCAACAACTCCAGTGTTCCATTTCGTCCCACTCAATACTTCATCGTCATCCAGAGTAGGTTAGCCATAGGTGGTGTTACTTGGAGAATCTCTCCACAACTCCAGTAATGATCAGCCCACCCAAGAAAACTTGTAACTTCTTTCACATCCTTCGGGGGTTGTCATCCCGAGACAACTGGTCATACAACTTCTCTCTTTTTCGAGAGTAGACCAGAGTTTCCTATTCAGGCATTAGTAAGCCCATATGGAATGACTACAACTCGTAGTGACCATGGTTTGTCCAGAATGCCATGTTTGCACTATCCCAGTCTCAACTTCTCAATTGGTGACAATCAAACCTTAACTCGATTTTAGAAGAGACCACCGACCCTTGCAACCGGTCGAGTAGATCATCTATACGTGGTAAGGG